>JAENPR010001241.1:0-197612 GCA_018135685.1 Themeda triandra | reverse complement strand
TCGATCTCATCTCGAATTCTCCCGGGATGGGAACCGCTCCACGCTCCCCGCTCCTTCTATCTCGCGAACCGTCGGCGCCCATGGCGGTTGCCTGCGTGCATGCCCCGTAGCGTCCGTACGGGTGTATATATACCTATTAAAGATCAATGAAAGAACTCTCGGTTCCCTTTACATTCCACTTGTATTCCATTTATAATCTACGCAAAAAACACGTTATATCAGTGGATCGCTGAAGTCTGCGCTCTCGGAAGGGAGTCCAGACGACGACGTCGCCGGCGACAAGGCCGGCAAGTTCAAGTTCGAGTTCCAGGAGGAACAGCCGAAAGGTACAATGCCGCGCTACGTACCTCCGGCGATTCTTCTTGTCGATCTCGTGTTCGTCATCATCAACCGCGCCATCGACTTGGGGATTCCCCGCAACCAAGACTACATCCGCGATGAACTCCTCGACATCTTCCGCTATCTTCTCGGCGAACGCCAGATTGGTGAACGCCGGGGAAGGGGAAGGGTCGGGGGCCGGATGCGGGTTGGTGGTCGTGGAGGACGTCCTCGCGCCGTCGCTCCACCCGGTGGCCCTGCGCCACCGGGACCGTCTACCCGAGCACGCGCCGGGGGCCGTGTCCGCCGTGGCTGCCGAGGTACCGCCGACCACGGCCACGGCCCCGCGCCGTTGCCGCCTCCGGCTCCCGACGCCGGCGGCCCCTCTAACCGGGCCGGCCCCGTGGCGATGGATGTCGAGCCGGTGCCTCGAACGCCGACTCCATCCCTAACCGTGGCGGGCTTGAGGAGGAGACGGAGCCGCTCTCCACCGACGATTGCGGCCCGCCGCTCTGCACCGACGCGCCGCATCATCCCCGACCCGGTGCTCGACGCACCGCCTCCCCCGCCTCGTCGCCATGCTGGTGAGGCTGCAAACCGCCGCCCAGGTCTCCGCCGGACTTGGGTACAGGTTCCTCACGGAGCCTCGGCGAGCAACCTCCCCAACGGCCACGCCGGGCCAAGCAGCAACGGCCACGCCGGGCCGAGCGGCAACGGCGGCGCCGGCTCCTCCTCCGACGGGGATGGGGCTCGCGCCCGTTCGCCGGCCTGAGCGCGTCGTGGTGAAGGGGCCTCGCCGTGCCCCCGATTCTGCCGGGGATGGCGTGAATCGGCGATGGCGAGGGCTCCTTCCAGGTGGTGGTAGTGGCGAGCCTTCGGATCTACGCCCCACCCGCTTGATTTGGCCGGCGGCTGTGGCACATGGCGACGGCGGCGGTGTTTCTGGTGGAAGCCGCGGCGATGGTTGCGAAGCAAATGTGTGGTGCGAGCGAGTAGTATTGCTACTGCCTGCTTGCTTATCTGTTCGTACAGTCCAGAGTCCACCGCTTGTTCCTTGTTGGCGTTAATGCAGGCCAGCTAGCTTTCAGCCTTTTACAGGCACGCTCGACAGCGCACATGCTGGATGGGCAGGCTAGCTTGCTTAGTTTATCAATTATCGATTTGTCTAATACTACTATGTCTAGCTATTATTAGCATGGCTAAATTCGTAGTGCTTGTCATCAGTTTGATAGTCCTGATGTAACTCTGTATTATACATATGTGTTTCCATACGATGCAAAGTATAATACATATATGTTCATGTTCAAAGTGTTTGCCTCATGCAATTCCCAATAACATGAACATTTTGTGTCAAATATATTGTTCAAAGTATTGCCTTCGGCATTCCCAATAACAATATATTTCACAAAATTTTCATTGTAATTTATTTTATGCAATTTATATATTAAGTTTTAGCTTACTATACAAGTACTTAATATTTCATGCAAATATGTGTGGTCGATTTTCTCTCATTTGTTTGGAATAACCCTTTCGGTGACTACCTTTATTTATTTTCAAATTTACACAAGGTAGTACATTAGTGCTACTGCGGGATTTTTATCCTCAATGTGCGTACCCAATTTGATTATAAATTACAAGGTCTACACCTTCGTGATTAGTTAACACCATCGGTGCTTAACTATGTTATTCCATAAAAGGAGAGAATGTCCTGCTATTTCAAGTTTACCTTGATTGTTTGCATTTTGCATTGCTTATTCAACATTGCCAAGGATTTTTTTTAACAAATCTATGGCCCTACATCTGTAGGCACAATGGCCAACAACAAAGAGTTCCCTGAACTTACTCTTGATGGCCACAACTTCCCCACGTGGGCGATGGATCTCAAAGTGAGTCTATCGTTACGCGGATTATACCAGGCTATTGCCCCTCCTCAAGAGGGTGCAGCCCCATTGGCTGAGCCTCTCAAGTACAATGCCTTATTCATAATAAGGAACCACATCCATCAGGATCTCAAAGCTGAGTACTCGTTGGAGGAAGACCCACGCACTCTGTGGCTTGCTCTTCAAACACGGTATGAACAGCAGAAGGCAGTCATCCTGCCTGAAGCTATAAATGAGTGGAACCATCTCCGTCTACAAGATTTTAAATCTGTGGGAGAGTTCAACCATGCTGTTCATAAGCTCAGTTGTAAACTGAAGTTCTGCGAAAAGGAGCCATCTGATGCGGAGAAAATTGAGAAGACATTGTCTACCATGCTTCCTGCACAGATGATCCTTCAGCAGCAATACCGTGAAAGAGGTTTCACTGTTTATTCTGAGTTAATTAAGACTTTACTACAGGCAGAAAGGTATGGTGAGCTCCTTCTTTGGAACTCTAACCTGCGTCCCGCAGGCAGTAAGCCTTTGCCTGAAGTACATGCTCTTGCTACTCAAAATAAACAGCCAAGGAATGCCACTAACTCTGGTAATCCTAGAAACTTCAAAGGAAAGAACAAGCGCAAGAGAGAGCGTAAGTCTCGTGGTCCCATCAAGGGCAAGGAGGCTAAGGACGTTTCTAAGTCAAACAACAACAAGTCTAACAAGTCTAGCACTTGTGACAAGTGTGGTTGCTACAGCCACCCGACTAAGAAATGTCGTACTCCTAAGCACTTGGTGGAATTGTACTTGCAATCCGTGGGACGAGGACGCTCCAATCAAGGACGTTCCAATCAAGGTGGACAATTTGAAGCACACTTCAACTCCCAATCTGATGTCAGTATGGAACAAGCTCTCCAACTGGACATCCCTACGCTTGATGCCCCTGGATGCTCCTACACCGCTCCTGCGGGACCGAGCAACACCAAGGCACCACCACCACCTGAGGGGAACATTGATGATACGGAGAACATGATCGTGGAGTATACCTCTGGCGACATATATGGAGACTTTAACTAGGCTCCTGCACTTTGTGATATCTTGCTACCATATAAATTAATTGTGGGTGATGTATAATTGTGAATGTTGTAATAAGCTAGTGGTTGTCCGTAAGTACAATGGGTATTGTAATTTGTATTATGCACAATTGATACCTATATATATTGTATGTAATCTATATATATTTGTTGAGAATTACATGTTTATATTCTCCATTTTGTATAGATTTGTACGGGAGTCAATCTGATGGCTGAGGAGTTGTGCCTAGTGGATAGTGGTGCCACTAACTCTATACTCAGGGAGATAAAATATTTCCAAAATCTCACGAAGGATAAAGGAAATGTTTTAACAATCGCTGGACGCGATGCTGTAATAGTTGGCACCGGTCGGGCCACTATTATGCTCCCTATGGGTACAACACTCGTAATTGAGGATGAATTATTGTATCCCGATTCTACGCGTACCCTGTTGAGTTATAGAGATATCCGCAAGAATGGGTTTCATGTTGAAACTCATACGGACAACAATGAGGAGTTACTCCTCATTACTAAGGATCACGGATATGGCAAAGAGACACTTGAAAAAGTTCCCTCACTCCAGTCAGGATTGTACTACACATACATCAAACCCGTACCACATGTTGCTTACAAAGTAATTTTCCAGAATGTTAACGCATTCCAAACTTGGCATGATCGCCTTGGCCATCCTGGCATCGGGATGATGAGGAAAATTACAAGCAATTCTGTTGGTCATACTTTAAGTGAAGCAAAATTTCCCCGATCCAAAGATTTTGTGTGCACCGCATGTGCCATAGGGAAATTAATTTTGAGGCCCTCTTACCTCAAAATTCATGCCGAACCTCTAAAGTTCCTTGAACGCATTCAAGGTGACATATGTGGTCCCATTCAACCATTGTCTGGGCCGTTCAGGTATTTCATGGTTCTCATTGACGCATCTACACGATGGTCTAATGTGACTCTCCTCTCTACGAGGAACCATGCATTTGCTAAAATTATTGCGCAAATTATCAAACTTAAAGCGCAACATCCTGAACATCAAATCCGATCCATCAGAATGGATAATGCTGCTGAATTTTCCTCACGTGCCTTCAATGACTATTGCATGGCCTTAGGAATTCAGGTTCAGCACTCGGTCCCATATGTCCATACTCAAAATGGGTTGGCTGAATCTCTCATCAAGAGAATAAAACTTATTGCTAGACCCTTACTACAGAATTGTAATCTACCAACATCATGTTGGGGTCATGCGTCTTACACGCTGCTGATTTGATTCAATTGCGTCCAACGCTTATCATGCAACCTCCCCGTTGCAACTAGTACGTGGAAATACACCAAATATTTCCCATCTCAAGGAAGTTCGGTTGCGCCCGTATACGTGCACGATCTCACCACCGCAGCGTACATCTATGGGCCCACACAGGAAATTGGGGATCTACGTGGGATATCAATCTCCGTCGATCATTAAATACCTAGAACCCCTTACAGGGGATCTATTTACTGCCCGGTACGCTGATTGTATCTTCAACGAGGATCATTTCCCGGCATTGGGGGGAGGAACTGAAAACCACAAACAATGCCTGGAAATCAACCGGGATGCATATCCCTAATTGCGATCCACGTACTTAAACTGAACTTCAAGTTCAGAAGATCATCAATTTGCAACACATTGCAAATAACATGCCAGATGCATTTGCTGATTATAAGGGTGTTACTAAATCCTATAATCCTGCGAGAAATGTGCCGGAAAGAGTAGAGGTACCAAACAAAACTACTCATCTCCCAAGTAAGAGGGGGAGAAGTACGGCTATTTCCACGGATGCAGCTTATAGCAAGCAAAGGAAAGGGAAGAACAAATCTCCCAGCACAGCAAATGCAACTCAACCTCAAGTTGAGAAACACCCTGTGGAGGCTCGTTCTTCACATCCCACATCAACAGTGCACTCAATTACTGATGTTGGGACATCGGAACACCCTGATGGAATCATTTTGGGAAATAATGATACATCACAAGGGGTGCGTGAAATTTCCATCAACTACATTGAATCTGGAGAATCATACAACAAAAAGTCTACAGTAGTCGACATCTATTTCGCTGAATCAATTGCAGAAATCCTCCAAAATGATCCAGATCCTAAGACCATGGCAGAGTGCAAAAAGCGCTCGGATTGGAATCAATGGAAAGATGCAATTCAAGCGGAATTAGCCTCACTCTCCAAAAGAAAGGTATTCACTAAGGCAATACCTACACCTCGTGGAATCTTCCCCGTGGGATTCAAATGGGTTTTCGTCCGAACGGAATGAGAACAACGAGGTTGTGAGACATAAGGCGAGGCTTGTAGCACAAGGGTTCACGCAGACCCGGCATTGATTTCAATGAAACATATTCTCCAAGTTATGAGTGGAATAACATTCCGATATCTTATATCTCTGGCTGTTCAAAATCGTCTATCTATGCAGTTGATGGACGTAGTGACTGCATATCTCTATGGGTCACTTGATTCGGACATATATATGAAGGTTCCCGATGGAATCTCTATACCGAATCAGAACGCAAACCGCAACATGTACTGTGTAAAGCTTCAAAAGTCACTCTATGGCTTAAAGCAGTCGGGAAGAATGTGGTATAACCGACTTAGTGAGTTCCTTCTGAAGAAGGGATACACTAACAATGATGATTGCCCATGTGTTTTCATCAAGAAGTCCCAAACGGGATTTTGCATCATATCAGTGTATGTTGATGATTTAAATATCATTGGCAACCCACAAGATATCGATGAAGCACGCAATCATCTAAAGACGGAGTTTGAAATGAAGGACTTGGGTCAAACCAAGTTTTGCTTAGGTTTACAACTTGAGCATCTTCCCACTGGAATTTTAGTGCATCAATCTGCCTATATCCAAAAGGTATTGAAGAAATTCAATATGGATAAATCGCATCCCTCTAAAACTCCTATGGTTGTTCGATCTCTAGAAATGGAGACCGATCAATTCAGACCCGGGATAATGAAGAAGAGATTCCTGGGACCTCATTATCCATATCTCGGCCATTGGAGCGCTCATGTATCTTGCAAATTGCACCAGGCCTGATATTGCATTTGCAGTGAACTTGCTAGCTCGACATAGCGCTGCTCCTACCAAACGTCATTGGACAGGAGTAAAACATATCCTCAGATATGTTAATGGTACAAGAGATCTTGGATTGTATTTTCAAAGGAACCCAGACTCTAATATGATTGGATACACTGATGCCGGCTATTTATCTGATCCCCATAATGGCCGATCCCAGACAGGCTTTGTGTTTTTACATGGAGGGACAGCCATTTCATGGAAGTCTTCTAAACAGACCCTAGTGTCTACCTCCACCAATCACTCTGAAATAATTGCACTATATGAAGCCTCACGCGAATGCGTTTGGCTTCGCAGAGTGATCAACCACATACAACAGTCATGTGGTATTGGTGCTATCGATTCACCAACAATTATCTATGAAGATAATTCGCTTTGTGTTACAATAGATGGAGACAAAGCATATTAAGAGTAACATAACCAAGCATCTTTCTCCTAAGTTGTTTTATCCCCATGAGTTAAAACAAATGGGTGAAATAGACATCTTGCAAATCAAATCATGTGATAACCTCGCTGATTTGTTCACTAAGTCCTTACCAACTTCCTCGTTCCAGAAATGTGTTCAAGGAATCGGTATGCGACGACTTAGAGATTTGCAAGGTTTAGGGGGAGAAATCTCCTAGATGTTGCCTTGTCCAAACCATCATATTGCACTCTTTTCTTTGTATGAGTTTTACTCACAAGGTTTCTCATATAAAGTTTTTAATGAGGCAATATTAGCAAAAGCTTATGTCGTATTTCCTCTTTTCCCCATTGGGGTTTTTAAGGAGATATCAATGACATATATTGTCCTCTAAACTATCTATGAGTTTTCTCCTGCAAAGGTTTTTCTCATATGAGTTTACAATGAGGCAATAATCATTATATGTTGTATCACTTTCTCCTTATTTTCCCACTGGGTTTAAAGGAGTTTTTAACAGCATATCTATCAAAGTATTTCTCCTCGTTTTTATCCTACAGGACTTTTTGGAGGATTAATACTATTCATTGATCTCAAGCTGGATTCGATCGAGGGGGAGTGTTGCAACTGCATAATATCGATCTCATCTGGAATTCTCCCAGGATGGGAACCGCTCCCGCTCCCCGCTCCTTCTATCTCGCGAACCGTCGGCGCCCATGGCGGTTGCCTGCGTGCATGCCCCATGGCGTCCGTACGGGTGTATATATACCTATTACAGATCAATGAAAGAACTCATGGTTCCCTTTTACATTCCACTGTATTCCATTTACAATCTACGCAAAACAACGATTACAATGTTCCCTGACGGACAGATTGCGAATTGCGACTCGACCCATCGCCGACTCGTGGATTTGTAGTCACCCTCGACCTCGACTGGCGCTGCGACTTCCCCGGCGGGCCAACGGACGTACTGGAGCGCCACGTCACGTCGGTCCACTGCTGAACCGTCGTCGGCATGTGCTACGGCGAGCCGGTCCACGTTCGCGTTCGCCGGGGCCCGGCGCGCTCCCACCTCCGCTCCGAGGACGACGGCGACCTCTTCTACCTCACGTCACGCGGCTCTGCCGTGCTGTCCATTATCATCCGCCCCGACGACGCTGTCCCCGCAGCGCAGTCCACATACGAGGTAAGACGCCCGCGGCGGCGCCAGGGATGCAGCACCACATCCAGATGAAGTCCACGGTGTGGGGGACCTCGCTCAGGGACGGAGTGCTGTACGTAAACGTAACCCTGTCAGCGTCAAGGTGCCGGGAAGCATCGTGCCGAGCAGGACTCCGTCGAGGTGCGATGGCATTACGTACCCGCCGGTCATGTCACATGATTCTGCCAATCTACGTGAAACCTTCGGTATACAACATAAATTTAGAAGCATGCATAATTGTATTTAATTTACGTTTTAATAGCATCTTGGGGCAATTCATGTGTAAAATTAGGGTTAGAGGTATTACTAGTATTAATTATTTCCCATAAAGAGCCTGCTGGTGGTGGAAGTTGGATGATTCTTGTCTTGACAAGTGAACCTGAACCCTTCTCTGAAGCAACCGACCAATCTAAAAGGATACTGGATGTCAGCATCACCACAGCTCATCGCCCCAGCTCTTGCTAACAGTGCGAATGCAACTGAAGGGATATGTATATTACCTCTGCTGCTAGCTTCAGAAACGACATATGAAGCAGATGTCATTGCTAAACACATGACGTGACAAGGGCACGAAGCACCTAAGGAAAGGAACAGAGCTTCCTTAGGGCCAAAGAGGGGGGATATGCCCCCCTTATACAAACATTTTCTTAAGTATTAATTCTCTCTTCCAGTTGACAAGAAAATGTTAATATGGCCTCTATTGATGTTGATCATATTTGATTTGGCTACCTTTATAAACACGGATCAACTACAACATACTAGATGACGCATTAACAAAGATAATACGACTTTAATGCAATGATATGGTCTATTTGCACAAACAAAGAGTGAAAAAGGGCCCACCATGGACCATGTCCATACCAAATGGGTATCTGATTTCCAATATAGGTTGTTGATCTGGAAATGGACGTCTGAGACTCGGCTCCACTTTCTGTTCAGAGAATAGGGTAGTGGCACCATGCCCGAGACGACAGGAACCTCACTAGCTCACACTCACACCCAAGCTAAGGGCTCTATAGACGACAAGATGTAGCACAAAATTGGGAGGAGGTCACCACGTAACCTTTGGCAGTGTTATCGACAGGGTGAATGACACGAGAAATGCGATCGTCAACCCAATGGCGGCTGAGAGCTCCAGTGAGCTTAGGAAACCCCAAAGTAGACTTGAATTACTAGGTACATGGTATGAATGTTGTGCTCATGCACATCCAATGGGGAAAACAAGGCGAGAGCATGTAGTCGGGGGGTGAAAGAAGAAGCTCGGTCTAGCTTATATAGGGAGACAGGTGAGGAATGCGGTGGATGGAAGCTCGTTGTCCATGCCGGCAATGGCGGGCACGATTCTCGCCACTGACCGAAGGAGAAAAAGGAAGGGAAGAGGAGTGGATGGAAACGACGATGCCGGCCTCGATTGGACAACGAAGGAGAGGGTGCACCTGGCCAACTACGACTCATGCTGGCTCGGACATGGATGGAAAGGTGGAGGAGATTGGGGAAGACGTAGGAAGGGGGTGGCAGGTGGGACCCACCCATTGGCGACTGCAAGAGAGAGACACGGCAGACTGTTTTCCACCGTTTAGACGGGCCTTGGCCCATGGAAGGAGGTAGTGAGGGCCCATGTGGGAGAAGATGGGCTGGCCAGATTGGGTCCGAGAGTAAGGAAGAAATTTTTATTCTTTTGTTTTTCATTTTTGCAAAGACCTTTTCCTATGGTACGACCATTGCACAACTCTCTCCTCACGAGAAGCGCGCGCATGCAAGTTTATCTGAGCACCGGCAAAAACAAAAACAGCGAAATTGTTGCATGTAGTCGGGCTGCAAATTATTTAACAGTTTTAAACGTCGCCAACACCACTCGACACATGAACTACTTTGTCTGGAGATGATGAAATTAACATCGCGAGTTCACCATAATCGGAAAACAAGAACATCAGCACTAACAACCAACTCAATGCTTGTGCGTAGTCATCAGAGGAGCAAGCACCTCGTTAGCCACCTTCTCCAGATTTACCCAAGAGGAGCCACCTGGTCGTGCCGCGAGATCGACCTTCTCCTTCCACTCTGCCGCCGACCTCCTCACCTCCTCCCCTCGCTCATTCCCTCCCATCACCTCGTGTATCGCCGTAGTCACCTCCTCCCGACTGGGATCCTCACCGAGCTCCACGCCGACGCGCCACTCCGTGCACGCTAGCTTGCTGTTAGTCTGCTGGTCGCCCACGAACGGCCAGCACAGCATGGGCACCCCGGCGCGGACGCTCTCCAGCATCGAGTTCCACCCGCAGTGCGTCAGGAACGCTCCGACCGCGTCGTGCCGGAGCACCGCCTCCTGCGGGCACCAGGTCGTCACGTAGCCTCTCACCTCCGTCTCTGCCAAGAACGCCGATGGCAGCACGGCAGCGGCGGCGGTAGCAGCTCCGCCGTTGACCAGCTGCTGCTGATCGCTCCTGATTACCCACAGGAACTCGTAGCCGCTGTTGGCCAGCCCCCACGCGAGCTCTACCAACTGCTCTTGAGTCAGCTTCACCAGGCTCCCGAAGCTCGCGAACACCACCGAGTTGGACCGCTTGCCGTCAAGCCAGTCCAGGCAAGCGCGGTCCTCCTCGGAAAGGCTGCTGGTGCTGGAACGCGCCGCCGACGCGTCTAGGGCCGGATCACCGCCGGTGGCGGCGGCGGAGAGGAGCAGCGGTAGCGGCCCGATGGCGTAGACAGGCGGCAGGATGGCCGACAACGCGCTGATGACGTGGCTCTCCATCTCCTCCAAGGTGTGCAATATGACGGCGGATGGGACGGTGCGGTGGCACTCCATTGTGCGCAGGGTCAAGGCGAGCGCCGCGTCGTCCGGGTCCGTGGTGCGGATGAAACTCGGGAAGTCCGTCAGGCGCATGGACGCCGGCAGCCCCGGCACCCAATCGATGACCGTGCTGTCCAGGTATCCATTCGTCAGCTGTTCTGCATCTGCGTGCGTACAGCAGCCGTTAGTTTTGTCCAAGCAACGAAGCAAGTACTTGCCAGGTTATTTTATTACCTTTGAGAGGAACAAGGCCCTTGGCGACGAGCTGCTGGCACTGCTGCAAAGCCATGAACGAGCTGGCGCTTGTGATCCAGAAGGTGACGCAGGGCAGGCCGATGTCCTCGGCCGCACGCAGGATGTGGTCGACGTCAGAGACGAGGCAGCAGCGGCTCGCCGCGGGGCTGGGGAGCTGAGACAGCACGAGCTTCTTGAAGTGTGGGACCGTCGGGAGGGAGAAGTGCAGGGCGGCCATGTCCTGCGCCGCGTCCTCGTCTGACGCGGGCAGGCCGTCGGGGACGACGGCAAAGCGGAACCCGGGGGATCCTGCCAGCGCGTCCGGGCCGCGGGCGTGGAGGATGCGCCGGCGGTTGTGCTCGGTGTGGACGAAGGTGACGTCGAAGCCGTGGCACTGGTGGAGGAGCGTGGCGAGCTGGAATGCCGGGGTGACGTGGCCCTGCGCCGGGAACGGGAAGAACACAAGGTGAGGCTTCGCTGGCATCGCCATGGCCATGCCCGCTCGCGCGCTCTGACGTATATCAATGCTATGCCTTCTCTGCTCGCGCGCGCCTGGACCAAAATCGCACCTCGCGCGCGCCTGGACCAAAATCGCACCGGAGTCGATCTAGACAAGAAAGAAGTAGCCGAGTATGCGGAACCGAACGATGAAATGTCATTTGCGTGTCTTTAATCATGTCACTGTTGATCAGCGATTCCTGTCTGTGGTCCGTGGGCATCATGTCACTGCCAGCGATTCCTGTCAAACGGGTTCAAATTTACTATATGTCACAGTTCCTTCAGGCGACAGATCTGTTTCAAACGTTCAATATTGTTGGTTGTTGCACAATTGTCTTTTACTGTACTGTATGTATAATGTACTCGAGCCAAACACGAACCAAACACCAGTATATAGACTTAGCGATACATAAGATTGCTATACAGACGAACCAAACACCGGCTACTTTGCATACACTTGTGTTTACTACCCCATAACGCCGACAACCGAGCCAATTGCCGCACCCCCCCCCCCCCCGGCTTCCATTGCACCAACCACAACCAGAGTGAACACACGACAAAGTGCCGTCCGTCAGTAGAGTTAGTCTGAACTTTCGTACTTTCTTTGTTCGATCTCCAACAGATCGTATTTCGAGAGAAAAAAAAAAGATCGTACAGCTTTGCTACGGGGAATGAAGTCGATGTCACGGGCAGCAAAAGAGATACCAAGGCACAAGAACAGCTCTGCTGGAAACAAAAGCAAACAGGTGGACGCCAACAACGCCATTAGCAGGGAATGAAGAGAAATAAAGCAGCTTCAATGCATGGCATCAATCAAGGCTGCAACACACTGTGCGTTTTTAGAGTCCTTCGATTTTACCTTTGGTATTCCCTCTACCTGATCCTCGATTGAGGGTCCTTTAGCCTTCCATGAACCGCCATGGCCACGCACGCCGGCGAGCACTACTGCACTACTCAGCACTCACCAATGAATGAATTCGCCGCCCACTCAAACTGAAGAGCACGCATTATCATCAATCAATTCGCCGCCGCGCCCATCCCCATTCCCCTGCCACCACCATCACCGCCAGCAGCTGCTGCTATTTATAAGCCTCGCTCCTGCCGGCTGCTGCACCACCACACCATCCATCATCTCCTCCAGAACCCCAAAGACCACGAGTGTGCACAAGATCGATCGAGCACCATGGCAATGGCAATGGGAGCAGCAGCGGCAGCGCCACGCCCACGCCCACGTCTCACCCTCACCGCCATTGTCGTCGCGCTGGCGGCATCATCCTCCTCGTCCTGGCCCACGGCGTCGGCGTCGGCGCCGTGACGCCGCCGCCACGTGCCGTCGCCGCTGCTGGTGGCCCGGCGGCCTTCGCCACCGTGCGCCCCTGGGTGGCGCGCCTGCAGGCCCTGCACGACCTGTCGTCCACCACCTCCTCCCTCGACGTCGCCGGCGGCACCGGCGGCGAGCAGCAGCAGGGCGGGTTCGCGGAGTGCTGGGGCGCGGTGCTGGGGCTGAGCGCGTGCTACAGCGAGATCCTGCTCTTCCTCGTCAACGGCGAGTCCTACATCGGGCCCGAGTGCTGCGTCGCCATCCGCGGCGCCACGCGGTACTGCTGGCCCGCCGTGCTCGCCTCCGTCGGCTTCACCGCCGAGGAGGCCGACGTGCTGCGTGGGTTCTGCGACGGCGAGGAGGCCGCCGCCGCCAGTGCCCGCTCCCGGACGCGGAGTCAGGCGGCTGTAGGGGATCGGAGTGAGTAGCTAGCGTACTTCGCCGGCGGCGAGGTTGAATAAGTTACTAGGCCGGAGTCGTGCGTGTCGCATTTGGATCGCAGGTTGACACAGCTGACGCAGTTGTTTGCTCAGTAGTAAATGAAGGTATTGTCACTCACCATGCTCTCATGCTTGCCGGACACTACGGGTCGGCATCAACAAACCATGTTAGTTGTAAGCTGGAACCGGAACTCACAGGTTAATTCTGCCACATGTTGCCATGGGTGCTTGAATAGGATATGCAATACTACAATACATAAGGCGCAGAAAGGATACTGCAAGTCATCATTTTTCTTTCTCGAACCCACACGACTCTGTACTCCTGCGCACTGAGAAGGTCACTAGCAGCCTTGCAGGTGTCCACTGAGAAAAGGAAGAAACTTAGCATCATCAACCATACAAGACACGGCTTGGAATGGAATGGATCAGAAACATGTTAAAAGGACACTAAAATTGATCACTGTACATTAACATGTCGATCATATGTCTATACAAACTGTGCCCCAGCAACTGAGTTAACTTATAAAGTTACATATATCTGTAAATGATCTCTCTCCACATCAAATTAAACGCTTGTTCCACACACAAACCAAAAAAAAAAAAACTATATATTCGTTGGTTAAAACGATGGTCTATGATATATTACTATGCTCTACAAAGTGTAACTTGTGACCCACATTTTAAACATCTAGAACCTGGCAGCTCACAAGCTCAGCAGTTCCAAAGTTCCTAGAAGCCACTGTGGTCCATACCACATTTTCTTGAGATGCCGCATTATCCGAGTTATTCTGTACTAAAGCCTGCATAACTTGAAGAGTATTGTTCGCTGCCTTTGTTATAACATGGAGCTTTCCACGGAGACCGGCGAGTAAAAAAGGGGCCTCTGCATCGGTGAAATCATTAACAGGGACTTGTGGCGAGATAGTTACCCATGTGTCCTCTTCGGAGTTGTATCTTTTTATCTGACCACTATCCAAAGAGCTGGAAGGCTCCAGGGTGTAAAGTTTCTCATCGATCACAATACCTAATTTTGTGCCTGCCTGTCTTGCTGGCCAACCATCACCGAGACCATCAGGCATTGTTGACCAAGCATTCAGATCTGGGTCATAGATCTCACCTCCGATGTCAAAAAAGAATGGCCATGAGTACAAGCTCTGAGGAACATACAGCTTTCCCTTGTAAGGTGCCATTCCTGTGGCGATAGGCTTCAACACATCGACCAAGAAGGCTGTGGGGAGTACCTGTGCTTTTGCGAAAGGCATTTCTGGTAGTTCACTCCACAATCCGGTTTTGGGATCAAACGCCTCAGCTGAACGCAGAGGAAGCAGTCCATTCCGACCCCTACTGACTCCACCAACTACATATAACTTGCCATTCAAAAATGTTGCCTTGCAGAAAGCCCGCCCAGTCATCATTGGGCTCACTTCCTGCCACAAATTGAGAAAAGGGTCGTATCTCCAAACGCAGTTCAGGGCAACAGCTTTGGAGAACCCCCCAATGACATACAAGCAACCATCAGCAACACCCACTGAACAACCACAAAAGGGCATCTGCTCCAAACTGTTCCTGCGCCAAAACAAGCTCCTCACAAAATCAGCAATCCTAATGCTCGATCCCACAACATTCCACATCCGGAACCCAGCAGATGCCGTCCTACTGGATTCCTCCTCATTGACGAAAGAAGGCATCGGTGGCAGCCTCTGCCATTTCTGAAGCACTGGGTCGAGGCCATACCAATGGAGCTTGTTTGCCTCAACTTTGGTCAGCACATACAACCACTCCTCACTTACACCAAGCTCTCTCCTCAGCTGGGAAAGTTCAGAACCGATGATTGCTGCCTTCCAAGATCGGCAAACCATCTTCAAGCTTACGTAATGGATCCGTGGTAACCTTGCCAGAATCTGGAGTGAGAGCTCGTCAGGTAGAGTCGGAATAATCCTTGGGTTTGACCCATACTCATACGTAGATACCTTCAACCTCTTATTAGGATATGTTCCAGATGTCTCATGCTGATCCATAGACTTGGCTGTAGTACTTGCCGAACTTAGAATGGAGCCCATCAGAACTTGTTTTTCTTCACACCAAATAATTGAAGCAGTCTTACATCTCTAGTCCATCAATAGGTGCTGAAACTGGGTTTGAAAATAGAAGTTATATGAGCTTCAATATAGTAGCATAGGTCAAGTCTAAAAATGTGATTAATATGGCACAAACATTTAAAATCATCATTATAGAAAGGATTTCCAACAAGAGCCAGCAAATACATGAAAATGAACACACCAAATTGGAGCAGTCTTACATCTCTAGTCCATCAATAGGTGCTGAAACAGGGTTTGAAAATAGGAGTTCTATGAGCTTCAATATAAATCTAAGATACAAAGTAGCAGAGCTCAAGTCTAAAAATGTGAATAATATGGCACAAACATTTAAAATCATCATAAAAGGGATTTCCAACAGAGCCAACAAATACTTGAAAACGAACACATCCTGCAAACCCAAGTTTTTGAGAAATTCAACATCACTGCCACACAATGTGTTCAGAGATTTGCCACAAGCATCATGGGCATGTGGTCCTGGGTCCAATTCTATAGGTCACTACTGAAACAATGAGTAGAAAATCCCTACGCATCAATAACCAAGAATGAGTTTGTAATCATATGGAATATTGGCTTTGGCAACATTGAAATAAGAAAAATTACCAATAGTCCAATATGCCATATATATTTCATTTATCGACTACCTCTACCCTTATGTAGGGACTCTAACCCCCAAAAATCTCAAGCAGGAGTTGCGGACTGTGCATTTAACTTCAAAACCCCCACCTCCCCCAAAGAAAAAGACACTCCACCCACGGTCCTAAAATTCATGACCCATCTACTAAAAGCAAGAGGCTCGAATTTGACAGCGCAAGTAATAGCCATTTTGTCGCAAATACTTGAAAACGAACACATCCTGCAAACCCAAGTTTTTTGAGAAAGTCAACATCAGTGCCACACAATGTGTGCTCAGTGATTTGCCACTAGTGGCTTCATGGGCATGTGGCCCTATGCTCCAATTCTGCATGTCCTTATACTGAGACAAAGAGTGGAAAATCCTCACACACTAAAACAAGGAATGGGATTGTACTCGTATGGAATGTTGGCTTTGGCAACATTGAAATAATAATAGGAACTATCAATAGCATATATAGTTCATTTTATCGACTACCTCTACGGCTCTACTCATATGCAGCGGTTCTAACCCAAAACGTATCAAGCCGATTTAACTTCAAAATCCCCATCCCCAAAGAAGAGAAAAACACCCACGGTCCTCATATTCATCAATCATGACCCATCTAATACTAGCAAGAGAGTCGAGTTTGACAGCGCAAGTTACGTGTTGTGTTGCGGCTAACTCATCAATCCCAGAAGGAATTAGAAGGAGTACTCAATTAGAAACTAGAGATGATCTGCGCGGGACCCAGGATGGTTTTTCCATGAATCAGACGAGAAATTGGATGCTGACCGTGGCCGGGCTTACCGGGAGGAAACCGCGAGGACGGATCTCCGATGGGGGCTGGAGGAGTAGGCGGGGAGGGCGAGCAGACAGCAGCAGATGATCCCGCCGGGTAGGGAGGGGGGTAGCCCCGTGGCGTCGAGCGAGGGAAAGACGACCCGCGCCGGCCGCCGTGTCAGCAGGTAGGTAGTAGATGCAGGCACGCAAGGAAGAAAGAGGGCGGGCCGGCAGCCGGCAGGGGTGGTGAGTGGTGACCCGGTGGGTGGACACGGGTTGGTGGAGTGGAATCCAGGAGAGGACTAGAGCTAGAGGCGGAGGACTTTGCGTGCCAACGGCGACTTCACAACGCTGCTGGTTTCTACCGGCACCATTTGTTACCTTGCTGATCCTCAAGAGATTAAACAAAATTTAAAAAACACTTTTTGAAATAAAAAAAAATGTAAAAAAGAACATAAAAAGAACAACAACAAAAATGTTTTCCTTGCTAACAAGTCACTACTTTAATGACTCTGTCCATCCAACATCCATCATGACGTAGCCTTGTGATCCGTTGCTGGACTAACGTGGACCAGTTTGGAACAGACGGAGAGCATATCAATTTCAGTGTATCTATCTTGTATTTAAAGAAAGAAAATTTCGTCTCTCACATTTATCGCCTACCAATCTATTCCGTCGTACCTAGCTCTTCTCCGTCCACATCTATGTTGTTTTCCACATTTTTTTCTCTATTATTTTAGCTTACCAACAAAGTCTACTTGTGCAACTATTGAGCGAACGGTGCACACTCTGGTGTTGCCGACGGAAGAGAGGAGGGGAAGGCACCACGTTCGCACTGTCCTACGGAACTTAGTATGATCTTGTTAACGAGCGGCTAACAAATTGTTACCAACAATACATGAACATTTTCTGGGATGGAACTCATGACCTTGTCCTCCCTAGGAGTACACTGAGAAAAGAGGAAAAATATGATGGGGAGAGCAGATCTGAGGTGGGCAAGAAGGGACTCACCAAACGAAAATTCATGTGAATTCCCGTACAATTTCAAATGTATGTGTTCCACAGGGTCCCTTTTTTAGCACCGAGACCGCCCCCCTGGTTGCGTTCGGTCTGCCGGCTTGGAGGAGTGGATAGTAATTAGGGGGCAAAAACGGTTAATCACAACTCAGAAGCCTCTGTCTGACTGCACCAGAACCTCCAGAGCCGGAGACCAGAGTATCGGCCAGCGCCAACACGATTGTCTCGCCACGGGCCGTTTCAGGTTTAACGCATTCTGCTGATCATGACATAACACGATTGTCGTGATCGCATTACGCACAGCGACATCGAAAGCATCCCTGCTTCTCATGAGGTGACCATGAACTTGGCCGCCATGCTGGAACAAAGACAGCTGGTGAACTTTACAATTGTAAGGGTAAATTTGGCATAATATATAACATACAATGATATATAAGAGTGAACACTCTTGTGGCTTCCCCTTGTAGCTCACGTTTTTATATAAGGGTTCGAGTCTCAGCGCCCGTTTAATGCGATACCCAAGGGGTGTCTTCCCCTTGTGGCTCACGTTTTTATATAAGAGTGAACACTCATAACACAGTAGTCCGAAGGAAAGGAAGATCTGAGGCAAACAAAAAGTATTAAATCAAAAAGACCATACAGTATTCTAGATAAAGGAAACATCAATTCCTTGCGTTCAATCCTTGCTTAGTCATAACACTGCATCCCCACATCTGCAGTGGAAAGAATAGAATTAATTAGAGCATCTCCAACAACTTTGTAAATTTCACTTGGTATATTTCACGTTTTAGCAACTTGTTAAATTATTTAGCAAGTGAAAAAATGAGTCATCTCCAACAACTTGGTATTCCAACTTGTTAAAACTAGAGGATGACAGATGGGACCCGCATGTCATTGCCTACTTCTTCCACAATCGCGATTTCTCGACAACGGCTGCACCAAATCGGATGAGGTTTGATCCTACGTGATCGTAACGAAAAAACAAAACTTTTAAGCATTTTCCATCAAAATATTGAGCACTCTACAGTACTCGACCACGCCTCGATATGGATCGTTGCTTTGCAACCGTACGTACTTGCCTGGGGCGAGCGGACGAGCGAGGAAATCGGGCGAGCAAGCGGGCGAGGCAGACGGCTGGGCGAGCAGGGCGAGCACGGCAGACGCAGCAGACGGCTGGGCTAGCAGGGCAGAGGGCTGGGCGAGGCGGGCGAGCGGAATCGCGATGCGCGCAGCCTCCGCGTGCGGATAGATACGCGCGCGGAGGGGGGTTTTTTTCCAACTTGGGAAAATACCAAGTGGATTTAGGGAGTTGTTGGAGAGGTGTTTTTGAGTTTTTGCCAAAAAATAGAATACCAACTGGATTTAGGAGTTGTTGGAGATGCTCTTAGACAAGTTTTCATGAGGCTGGGCAAACAAATAATAAGAGGGTCAAACCAATTATGATAAGATTGCAATTGCCAGGAAGAACTAGAAAAACTGCATTCATTTTGTCATTAAAATGTAATTGTGATTTTACCGATCATCTTTCTATATCGACATATCAGCTTGAAAAAAAAAAATGATAGGTAAATTCCTACCCGACAGAATCTGGATAAGACCATAAATAGAATGGTTTCTCTTACAACTCACAGGGTATGCCAACTACTACTAAAATACTACGGGTTAGGAAACAAGACATCAGGCCCAAATGAGAAAAATAAAATTTTAAAAGAAACAAATGCTTCCATCCATATCTCGCCATTGCCCTGATTGTTCAAGTGAGGAGACAAGAAACTCAAATGTTTCTTGGTTCTTACATATATACAAGACAACACAGTGCCAGCAAGCATGACTAGTACGTGAACCTGTACAAATACATTGACGAATGTCCAGAAATAAAAATGCTGAAAACAAAAACATCGTGCACTAGTCACAGCTATGGTGAGTAATTAGCCGGACCGCCAGAAAGACATACAATTATGTGCACCTATATGGTCATGAAAGAAATAATACTTTCCACTAACCTTAGGAAGGAAAGAATCATGCAATATGCTGGTCATAACATCCAAGGCTTTTCTCCGGATCAAGCTGCCTCTCTTGAGCTCACTAGACTCAGACAAGGTAACAAGCTGTTTCTCTTTCTTCATCCAGTCACACATCTTTTTGGCCTCATTTGCCATAGCCTTGAATTGAATCATTGAATGCAACCATCAGTTTGCAACCAGTGACAATATGAGCAGGTGATTTATAGAAAATAAATGGATCACTCGTTAAAGTTCAGGACATAATGACAGGAGGCAGGTAGGCACTAACCATCATTGCAGCAGCAGAGACAATAGATTTGTTTCCTGTGAGGTCCAAAAGGCCCAAGGCACACATGCGGATCACACTGCTCAGCTGCATGATGTCGTGATAATGCGCAGCACCTTGTTTCAGCAGCTCACACATCAGGTCAGCCTCCTTGGTAATACTCTTGAAACCAATGCTAGGCATTAGTCAAAAAAATCGTAGGAATAATCAAAGAAAACACCCTACAATTCTACCCAAAGAACTACTGCTTTAATGAAGTGTATGTGGTGCCCTTAATTTGTGACAATGAGTAGCACATCACAATAATAACAGGACAGAGACAAAGGTTTTTCATTTTTCCTGCCTCCAAGCAGAAATTCAGTTCCGCATCCCCTCATTTTAGCTTTTTTCTTAACAGCAGCATAAATTCAGCCACTGGGATTCAGAAAGGAAAAGCAACCATCCAGCACAAATTACAGTGGTAGAGCACAGAAAACATGTTTCGTTTGATTTGTTCAGGCAAGGTAGGCACACATACCATAAAAGCAATGGTAGAAGGAACACACAATTCAACCCCTGTGCTGCAAATTGAAAGTGCACGCTCCTTTATCAGGCTACTCTCAATGACAGTATTGACTGCAAAGGCATCATCCAGGCTACACCACACTGGACTCGTCTTCCACATGGACAGGAGTTCCTCCTCCATCTTGACACACTAATAATTGAAAAAGTTGTGAGTTGAAATATGTTACGCAAACAGTTTCAATTAGATAATCGGTGGTTTAGTAAAGATGCAAGAGGGTTACTAACAGATTTGCAAATAGCAGAGCTGGCGATTTGTAGATTTTGGCTGGCAGAAGCAATGAATTCATAAGCATTACATTTGTAGTACTCCTCAAGATGGCTGCTATAGTCATCATACCCCTTAATGTCACTGAAAAGTGGTACCAACCCTTCCCAACCCCATATTTCATCCAAAAGATCATCTGAAAACATAAAAACAACATAACGTATGAAGCATATTGCAAGGGGAATATTAAATCTCATAGCATCCATAACTTTGGTGATTAGCTTCTTTATTATCTTCTTTCTTCTTCCTCTTTTTAGTCTCCTCATCACCAGTAGTCTGTTTCTTATACTGAGAATTCAGTACATCTGAAACGCTGCCCCTGGTAATAATACAGTGAAATGGCATAGTATCAAATATCTCATCAAGTAACAATCTAATTCTCTTAGACCACATACAGCTGCATCAAGAAGGAAGAAAAAACAAGTGGACCGTCGGTACCCTGTGGTGTTTGCTGCTCCATCAGCAGCAACGCCATTACCGTCACCACCAGGACCACTTCTACCATCAGCCGAAGACTTCTCTAGTATGTCAACCACAAAATCCAAGGTTTTGTACCGGACTATGTGGCTGTCCCCAATCTCATCAGTAACGGGATCATCAAAGTAATCAACAAGCTTGTCATTTTTAAGCATCCACATACACAACATTTCGGCTTCCTTTGCCATGCCCTTAAATTGTAGCCACCCGTCAGTATACAGTTCGTACTGATATAGCTAGTAGTGAAGACAAAATCGTGCAAAGTAAAATTCATAAGGAATGTTTGACAAATGTCCCGTATGGTTCATGTGGGATCATCGGGTTGACAATTGGATGGATGATAATATTAAGTGGGTTTTTAAGTCAGGTACGTACCAACATAACAGCAGAGGCAGAAACAAAATTGTCCGAAGTGCAGTTTATAAGGCTCAAGGCACACATGCGTATTGTTCTGCTCTGGTTGATCAAGTAATCATGGACGGGATGAGCGCCACGCCTCAGCAACTCGCACATCAGGTCAGCCTCCTTGGTAATACACTTGAAACCATAGTTTTGCATTAGTACAATGATCATAAAAAAGACAACTAAAATAATCAATATACCATCCCACTCTTCAAGGCGAATCTGGGTGCTAAATTAACCTCTACAAAAAAGAAGCCACCAATTTCCTCCTAGGTTGGTCTACATTTCTATAATGTAACCAGACATTTCAGCTATTTTACTTAAGGTGTAAGCACCAAGTAGGATAGTGTTAGATTGCCAGCCCAAGATAGCACCATAGATAAAGAATGAAACAATAAAAATTGGATAACCGGGATAGATTGACCACCTTGCAGCAACTCCCTACTCCCACAAGGTACACACGGTATAAACAAATGCTTTAGCAATGTTTGACTATATATATACAACTTGTTTGGTGTGTTCAGGGGTGAGGAACATACCAACAAAGCGGAACCACAAACATCAGAAGAGCTGCAACCTGCTGTGTGGATCACTGAACATGCACGCTTGTGGATCAGGCAACTCAGAATGCTTGATTTCCTCATCTGCAAAAGCCTCTCCTCTTCAGGTTTCACCCAGATCTTCAACTCAGATACAAGTTGCTCCTCATTGTTGAGACACTGCTTGATTGAAACCATGAGACAGTCAATCGCACAATCGCTCGATCCTAAAAAATAATCGATCGATCCTGAAAAAAGTTAAGTAAGCAAAAACAATGGTTTACTTACAGTCTCAGCAAGAGCAGCTATGCTGATATCTTTGGTAACTGCATGCACATTGTGATGGTGATACTCATTAAGGTATGTGCTATAGTCAGACCACGACACGGAAATTCCCTTTGGTAGCAGTTTGTCCCATCCCCATATTTTCTCCAACATATCTTTTGGAAACAAGTAAATAAAGAACACACAGTTTTTTTTTTTTTATACGAGGGCCCTTCCCCATTTCCATTAGCAATAAACGGAAATACATCGTTTTGGGAATTGTTTTAGAAGCAAAGCATAAGAGCAGATAAGGCTAAAACAAGGGGGACGCATACCCCTAAGCACGGGCACAGCTGGCTGCAAAAGTTCTACATGCTACTGACGAAAGTTTAACTTCTCACAACATGTGAGGCATCAAGCTAGAATAACAGCTATAAGATGACTGAAGTTTTGATAGAGATTCAGGTAGAACACGCCAGGAGTAGCTTCTTTTCTTCTGTTGCTTGACTCGATCTCCAGCATCCTTCATCCGAGAGCCTCCCCGTCCTGATCCTGATCAGGGTTGTCCAGCAGCTGCAGATGTACCTGCTTCTTCCTTTTCGCCGCCACCCTTGCCGCGATAGCCAGCAGAGCATTCACACCTTGTAAAATGGTTTCCTTGTCTCCCTCTACAAACAAACCTGCCCAGTAACCCATTAGCGAGCAGGCCAAGCATATGATTTGGGTAGGATCAGATACAACTTTCCCCTCGAAACATAAAGCATTTCTGGGCTTCCACAAAGCCCAGCAAATTGCTGCAATGCCAAGTGTGTGAAAAACCCCACCCGAAGGCAGCCACCTATCACACCACACCAAGCTTTGTTCAATGTTTCTGGGAACATTATTAGCACCAATCACATAAGCAACTATAGACCACACTGCTTTGGCAATGCTGCATTCAAAGAATAAATGGTTGACTGTTTCACCCATTTCACAAAAATAACATGAAGAAGAACCAACCCAGTTTCTGCGAATCAGGTTATCCTTGGTGAGTAAAGCATTATTTATAGCAGCCAGAGGAAGATTTTAATCTTAGCTGGAATTTTAGCTTTCCAGATTTTCTTATGGAAAGGCCCAGAATCATTTTTGGTTAAAGCCTTGTACATGGATTTAACCGAGAACTTGCCATTACCACTAAACTTCCACACAATCTGATCTCTATCATTACAAAGGATGGGATCAGCTATGTTCTTTAGAATTAAATCCTAGGAATCTTTGAGTTCTCCAAACAGCCATCTAGTAAAGGAGATGCTGTCTGGGTTTAGTTTAGCATAACAAACAGTCACATTTGGTTGTTCACATAACTTGAAAAGATCAGGAAAGGCTTCACATAATGGAATATCATACATCCATGGATCAAGCCATAACAATGTACTATCTCCCTTTCTGACATTAACTTTTCTCCCTTGTATGTAAACCTTTCTGACTTTCAATAAGTCATACCACATGGCCGAGTCAGTTTGTTTATGACTTACATTACTCACTGACTTACCAACCATGTATTTAGCTCTTACTATCTTTTGCCAGAGCCCATCTTCTTTTTCAAGTTTCCACCACCACTTACTAAGCAAACTGATATTCATTTTCTTAATATCTTTGATACCCAAACCCCCTTTCTTTTTATGTTTGCAAATCTTGGGCCATCTCATTAAATGGTATTTTCTTTTTGTACCTCCCCCTTGCTAGAAAAACTTTCTCCTTAGTTTATCTAGGTTATCAATAATGGTCTGGGGTAACAGGTAAATAGACATATGATAGATTGGGGAGTTATTCAGACTGGAGTTTATTAGCATAGTTCTGCCAGCTATAGACATGCAACTGCCTTGCCAAACATCCAGGCTTTTACCACTTTTTTCAAGCAAAGGAAGCCAGTCCTTGACATGCAATCTACTTGGGCCAACTGGGACCCCAAGAAATTTGATTGGGAAAGTCCCAACGCGCAGCCACTGGAGGCCTTATTCCGGAACGCCGAAGAAGTAGGCCGGATCGGGAAATGGGTTGCCGAGCTAAATCAGTACGCAATCCAATTCAGGCATAGAGCCGCAATCAAATCACAAGTTCTCGCCGACTTCATCGCAGACTGGACCCCAAGCGGGGATGATCCCATAAGGGAATTCTCTGAGCCCGAATGGACCGCGCATTGCGATGGCTCTTTGTGCTGTGCTGGGGCGGGCATTTCGGCGATCTTAACACCGCTGTCTGGCCCAGTCATACGCTACGCAGCGCGCTTGCAGTTCCTATCCACCAACAATTCGGCGGAATAAGAGGCAGTCCTCTTGGCGTTGAGAAAGCTAAGGGCCCTGGGTGTTCGCCGTTGCATCATCAAGTCTGATTCGCAGGTGGTCGTGGGACACATTCAGAAGGACTATGTGGCCACGGAGCCCGAGCTGGCTAAGTACCTATCCGCGGTAAGGAGGATGGAGAAATTCTTCACAGGTTTCACCCTGAGATACATTCCCAGGTCAGAAAATACAGAAGTAGATGAGCTAGCCAAGGCAGCGGCCCAGGTTTCACCAATGCCACCGGATGTGTTCTATCAGGTCCTAACGGCTAAGGCAGTCAAAGAGGAAGAGGAGAACCCAGCCACCATTCATGCTATCGCAAGCGATGACTGGAGGTCTCAAATTTGGGCTTACCTTCAGGGGACCCATGAGCCAGCGACTAAAAAAGATGAGCAGCGCATGGCGTCCAGAACAAAGCAATTCTCCATCGTCGGGGAAAGCTAATACAAGGAAGGGGTAGTTGCCCCGTTACTCAAATGCATCAGCAGAAGCGAGGGAATTCAGCTGCTAACCGAAATACATTCGGGGTCATGCGGCGCACACAGAGGACCGCACGAGATCGCTCACAGGGCCATGAGGCAGGGTTTCTACTGGCCAACCGCCGTCGAAGAAGCCAAAAACATTACAAGAACCTGCATAGGTTGCCAGATGTTCGCAAAGAACCAGACCACTCCGGCAAACCCCACGAAACCAGTGTTCCCCACTTGGCCACTGCAACGGTGGGGGGTCGACATAGTAGGGGCTCTTCCACCAGCCCTAGGAAATCTGAAATACACCACGGTGGCCCTCGAATACTTCACCAAGTGGGTCGAGGCCAAGCCCTTGGCTAAGATAACCTCAGGTACACTAACCAATTTTGTGTGGCAGAGAATTATTTGCAGATTCGGCATGCCCGCCTATATCACCGTCGACAACGGCAAGCAGTTCGACTCAACACAGTTCAGAACATTCTGTGAAGAGCTCGGAATCAAGCTGTCTTTCACGTCGGTGAATCACCCCGCGTCCAATGGAGCAGTCGAGAGAGCTAATGGCGACATCTTCGGCACCATTTCCAAAGCACTTGAAGATGCAAAGAAAGGAAGATGGGCTCAGGAGCTGGTGACAGCTGTCTGGGGCCACAACATTTCCAGAACCGGAGCAACAAGATTCACGCCATTCAGGTTGTTATTCGGAAAGGAAGCCATAACCCCTGAAGAGGTGAAGCTCGGCTCCTTCCGAACCGAGATCTCTCCAACGAATCCAATCCAGAGAATGGTGGAAGTTGAAGTCTCCGACAACCGAAAGAACCAAGCTGCGCAGAACCTCGACGCCTACCACGCCGAAACCAAAAGCTGGAGAGACAAGATGGTCCTCAGGAGGAGTTTCGCTCCGGGGGACATGGTGCTCATCAGGCAACCAGACAAGCAGGGCAAGTTGTAGCCCCAATGGTATGGACCATACATCATCGCAAGGGTGATCAAGACGGGCGTCTTCACCCTGGTGACCGAAGATGGCTCTGAATCAACTCACACCTGGAACGCAGACAACCTGCGTTGCTTCTACCCATGATTTCGTGCTTCGGAAAAAGGAGTTGTAATCATCGTTTTTACTCTTATTTTTATTACCGCATTCGGTTATGACACCTAAAGACATTCCGGGCTCTGCACTCTTTTTTCTCACTGAGGTTTTTTAACGAGGCATCCCCTGTGATAATTGCCATTGCATTCAATGTTTTATTTCGCACAAAGTTGTTGTTGCATGAATACTTGCACCGAAAACGGCCAAGCTGACGAGCTCAGCCATATATTCGGCATTGTTTCCCAGGTTGCAACCAACCTCATCAGCCAAAAACGGCTACACGTGAACTCCCTAAAACTTAGGGGGTTCACCGGTGTTCTCCAACTCAGCAAAGCGAGCAGAGTCCACCAAGAATCAAAGCAGCCAATCAGGCGCAGTAATGACAAAGATATCTGTCAAACTATTAATGCATGGTTAGGTCAATGCATGTACAACCCCTAGGGTGTGAAAGAGCCTATATAAACACGGCCCTCTCCCCTCAGAAATCCTAATAAGTAGCAAAGTTCTGCCAAGTCTCAGCAGCAAAACAAAGCGTCGCATAGATGAGATCCCACTTTGCCACGCTCTTAGGAGTAGGAAGCACCAGGAAAAGGTGGATTCGGGGAGCTAGGAGAAAGGCTACTTCCAAACCATCACCAACTGCATCTGGTTTCAATGTTCCTGGCAAAGCCCATTCGGCGTCCGCCAGGCCCTCACTAACCACTGAAAGAAACATGCCCTCAGCCGCGCTCGGTTCTTCACCACCAAGCGGCTGCGGATAGCGCCCACTACATCCGGTAAACCAGATCCGGATGATTTTACAAAGAAGCGTTTCACCAGTGTCAGTTTCTGGAACCTCTCTACCGACCCTAATAAAATGGTCGCTGGGGGCAGCATTCTGGTCGTCACCTTCAGCCACGGGGGCTTCACCAGCCGAAAGCCAATGGACATTCGGTGCTAGTTCCCCTAGCTCAATGGCAGCACGTGCCGACAAATCATGATCCATCAGTTAACAACGTGCGAGCCGCTCGGCGTCCGCAGAAGTCCAGCTTTGGGTGCCAGCAACAAACTGCAGGGCCACATCCGGCACTCAAGCCAAATGCGCCCAGCCTGTCCGCAGATGTAATCTGACGGTCGCGTCAAAAGGCCGCACCGGAAACGCTTTGTGTCCTAGCTTTACCTAGCAAAATTGTAAAGCCGTGATCTCGGCTCTGTAATCCAGAGAATGAATCTTGCGTTTCCTGTTCACAAGTTTTCCAAGCAAAAAACTAATTCGGCATCAAAGCCGAAACGGGGTTGCGCCACTCTTTCGACTTTAACAAGTCGGGGGGGACGGCATTTTCAAAACTAATTCGGCGTCAAAGCCGAAACAGGGTTTTGACTTTAACAAGTCGGGGGACGACGTTTTCAAAACTAATTCGGCGTCAAAGCCGAAACACGGTTGCGCCACTCTTTCGACTTTAACAAGTCGGGGGACGGCGTTTTCAAAACTAATTCGGCGTTAAAGCCGAAACGGGTTGCGCCACTCTTTCGACTTTAACAAGTCGGGGGACGGCGTTTTCAAAACTAATTCAGCGTCAAAGCCGAAACGGTGGCGCCGCGGCGTTTTCAAAACCAATTCGGCGTCGAACTCGAAATTGGCTCGCGTCGCTTTTCCGATTTCCACCAAGTCGGGGGACGGCGTTTTTTCCAAACCAACTCGGTGTCCAAATTGAAACATGGCGCCATTCTTCCCCTAATTTTCACCAAGTCCTGGCAGGCGGCTGTATTCGGGTTTGAAGCCGAAATGCATTCAAATACAAAATAGCGAAACACATACGGGGAATCTAAGCCTAAGGCAAGTGTTAAAGTTTTACAAACCAAGTGTGCATTCGGCAGTGCACGTCGAATCTTACAAAGTCCGCATATCGGGCACAAGTTTAAACGCACAGTCCGCGCAATTACATAAGTGTCTCACAAGCAAAGGGGCTAGAGTAGCACATCCATTACAGCCCGCGATCAAACTGCGGGGGCATTCTCCTCTTCATGTTCAGCGGCAGTCGGAGTTGGTGCAGAGGCTGGTGCATTCGGTGCAGGGGCCGGACCAGGGAAAGTGGAAGTGGTAGCAGCAGCGTCGCCAGGGGCTAAGATGGGGAGTTCCATCACCTCGCGCATGGGAGTGCCCATGTTGGACGACCCCTCCCTTTCATCGCGGGCCTGAATATAGGCCATGACCTTGGCCTTGATCGCTTTCCCCTCATCCTCATCCTGCGAAAAGCCCAAGTCAGAATGGTTGCCCGAACAAAAGATCGAGTGTTTTTGGTGTGCACACCGATAGACTACTCCATACCTTAGCACGAGTAAGGGCGGCGCGCAGCAGGCTTAGGTCCCGGCCGCCGGACCCCCAAAACCCATCAAAGAACCACTTTCTCACAGCCTTGTCAGCATCGGCATCATGGGCCCAATAGGCATTGGCATTTTCGGCGGCCTCCACCCGAGCGTAGTGGTCGCATTCGGCGTCCTTGAGCGACTTGCAAAGGGCGCGAACGCTCTCAAAAGCAGTATATTCACGCCCAAGTTCCACAAGTCCCTCAAGGGCACCGAGCCCCCCGTTCAGCAGCCGAATCTTCTCCAAGGTGGATGTTCCCGAAGCCGGGGTAGGAAATTCCTCCCCGACCCCCGAAGTCATCCGCTGCACAAGGGCTATGGTTTCTTCAACCGCTGCGCCTATGTTTCGGTGGGTGGTCCGATACTTCTCCAGCCTTCCGTTCGCTTCATCCACTGCCTTCTATTTCTCTGCAAGCAACTTTTCTTTCTCTGCCACCTCCTTAGTCAGCAGGCTCTCGGTGAGAGATAGTTTCTCCCCGAGTTCCTTGACTTGCTTTTTGGCATGAGCCAAGGTAGCCTATTCCTGCTTAGCCAAAGCGTCCACAAGCACGGCAGTCTGCAAAAGCGAATCATCGAGTCATTCGGCATGTCACCCGAATCAAAGCAAAGGGAACGCGGATTTTGAGCCTTACCGAAATAGAGTGAAAGTTGACGGTGGAGAGCAACTCGCCGCGAGTAGTGGCTAGCAGGCCCTGTCTAGTTTCGGGGGCATTGAACGCCCCACTGCACTCATGCGCAAAGGCCACCCCCTCCGGAGGTGGCAAAACGCCGGATCAAGGGGTCTACGTTCGCCACCAAACGGCAGTCTGACCTGACCCCTAAAGCACGAGCAATTCGATAAGTTTCCGCCTGCTCAGAATTCCCCTCTTCCAGAGAAGACGAGCCCGAATACACCCTCATGTCACCATACCGAATCCGGTCCACTTCCATTGGGACAAACCCATGGCCGAATAGGACACTCTTGGCCATCTCGGGTGTCATTCGGTGGTCTCCAAATAGAAGCGGGACTTACCAAGGTGACGGTCATCGTGCGAGCCGCTGTGCGCCACACCGAGACTGCTAACCTCCCTCGTCGCCACTTCTCGGTGGCTGGTTTCGGCATCGGCGGCCGGAGCCAGCGGGTTGCTCTCACTCCGCGACTTCCGTTTCTTCTTGCCGCCGAAATCCAGCCCGTTTACGGCCGAAAGGGAGTTGACGTCCACGTCACGGGGGCTCGCCATCTTCCACGACATGCTGTCGCCTTCTTCGTCAGAGTAGCCGAATTCCTGCACCCATAGCGCGAAACACCGCACAAGTTAGCGTCAAATTCAACTAACACCAAAGCAGAAAAGTTCACAAAAGCAAAGGCATGAAAAGCATGAGTGGCCCATGCGTGAATCCGGTACTGTGCGACCGGCCAGCTCCTCGGAGGATTCGGCAATCCGAAGTGCTGGCTGCCGGCTTCATTTCAATGGTTTCGCCCAAGCGCCCTCAGCCATTAGGCGACCCACCCTCAGCTGGGCCCTTTCCTTTCGTGCGCGGGTCTCGGCTTGGGCAGTGCTTCGGGTAGACGCCGAATGACGGCCGGCACCACGGCTGCCAGTTGTTGACGGTTGTTAACTCATAAAATTAACCGTCAACTCAGCATGCAAATGGACCTATTTATAAATACTTGATAGATACAGGGTTACCACTGACAGAATTCCACGAGTTTTGGTGAATATCTATTTCTACAGGGTGACAGCTGCAAACTACCCAAGGTGGTCCACATGTCGGGTTTACATAGAGAGAAAGACCGAACGGGTGAAAAAGTATAATCTAGACTCCAGAAGGTGACACCTGAAAGCGGAGCCCCACCTGGCATTGACCAGGGGCGGGATCAAGTCTCCTAACCCGAGGCTTGGTTTCAGGATCGTTCGGCAATTCAACTTCTAATACTAGTAAGTTCGTTGTTATTATTGTTCTTTGGTTTACAAGTTTACTTTATTCGCTTCGCGTTGGGAATAGAGTAATCGTTCTTTAGCATAAGCATGGTGCTTAGGCTAGGTTCACTTGTAGATGCTCCCTATTCGGCCAGAATCGTGGTAGTAGTGAGGGAAGTGACAATCCCTTTATTACCTTTGTAATCCACAGCCCGTTGATAGGTAAGGTAGGTCCTTTGTGCCCGATTTAGCATCCTTTGCGGTTTCTTTTCCTCAGGTACCCCCTTAGAATAATAGTCTCAAAGTTTGCCATAGGTTAGAAGAAGACTGACGAAAGAGTTCTCTCTATATCGCTTAATTCTCACTTGACTAGCAGCCCAGGGGTAGTAGTAAAGATCGGGTTAGTCTATTGCACGTTTTCTCTTAGCGGATAAAAACAAATACGATACTCAGGACTTATCTCCCGGGTGAAGTGCTCACCGATATCCGTGCGCTTGCGGATTATTTCTCTTTGATTCTTTCGTGTGCGTATCTAGTGTCAACAAGCATTTCTGGCGCCGTTGCCGGGGAGAAAGACGGTCTGCTTAGATAACCTAAATCTTGCTCTACCTTGTACCTATACTTTTATCTTTTTCTTTCACTTTACTTTTTCGTACATTTTATCTTTTTCTATCCTTATGGATAATTCAAATTCCATTCCTATCTTTCAATTTTCTGCACCCACGGAGACCAGCCTAGTGCCACATGAGTCATCACAACCTATCCAAACACCTAGCTATAGGCTGAGTCCGTGGTTGATTGCATTGGTCCAAAGCCTATCCTTTTCAGGAGAAGGAGACGAAAACCCTTACCTTCATATTAGAGATTTTGAGCAAACATGTGACTGTCTTCGCATAGAGGGCATGTCCGACAAAACCCTCCGTTGGAAGCTATTTCCTTTCTCATTAAAGGGAAAAGCTAGACAATGGTATGATAAAGCCAGTAGGTAAGCAACAAGGGGATTGGGATCCTTACGCTCCAACTTTTGCCTAGATTTCTATCCCATCTCCCAAATCGTCGAACCTTAGAGTCAAGGTTCGACTATTAAGCAAGAACCCGAAGAATCTTTGGCCTCATCTTGGAATTGTTTTACTACACTCTTAGCATCGAGCCCGGACCTTAGTCTACCGATCCCATTCTTTTACAACATTTTTATAAAGGTCGAGTAGAGACAAGGTAGAAAATTGCTCGACACAACTTCGGGAGGATCATTCTTGCATATCTCACTAAGAAAGCAAGATCAATCCTAGACCAAATCCTATCCAGTGAATTAGACAACCTCCTAGAAGTAGAACCTCAAGTAGCTGAAGCCAAACCTTTGCCAGATACACCAACAACTTCAGCCAACCCATGTCTTGAGCAAGACAAGGAAGAAATTCCACTTCCTGATTTTATGCTAGATATTGAACCTGATCTGTTTTCCAATTTTGGAAACATCTTCAACTATCACACAGTGAAGAAACCACAAGGCAAATATCACCCAATCAAGCCATGCAACATTGATGAGGATATTCCAACAGGAAAGACCTCAGGAGAGTTAGTGTCTGTTATAAGCAATGAATGGTTAGAAGAGTCAGAGCTTTCCTCTGAAATAATTCGTTTGGATTCATTTTCTCTCCCCATTCATTGTATGATTAACAAAGATCACATAGACGCTCTCTATGATCCAGTTGTGGGTATAAATATCATGTCTACCACACTAGCAAAATATTTGCAAAAAGACATGACATTAACCCCAACAGTGAAATTCATAAGAAATCTTTCAAGACAAATTCTTCCCTGTTTAGGAATCCTACATGTCCTACCACTCCGGGTAGAAGAAACCCCTGTCCACTTAAGCTTTTATGTCTTTGACATAGGGGATTTCCACCTGTTGATAGGACAACCATTTAGAAGACTTCTTTATGAAGGACAAACTGGGAAATTAAACATTTGTTTAGGCAAAAAACTCCAGTTTGCAATGTCCATTTCACACTCTTTAAATACTAGGACCGAGCCCTATCCTCATTATGATCCATTGGAGGAATTTAGAGCAGCTTCTCTAGAATTCCTAGTTAAACCAGAATTAGAAGACGAAGCTAGATTCTTCATAGAAGAAGAAGCTGACCCTTCTGAGAATGAACCATTAGATGAGTTTGCCTTACCACCTAAACCTCCTATTGAGTTCAAACCCTTACCAGTCGGTCTTAGATATGCCTTTCTAGGAAATGATCCAGAGTCTCCTGTTATCATAAGTGACACTCTCACTCAGGAGCAAACTATTTGCTTAATGGCCGTCCTAGAAAAACATCAAAAAGCTTTTGGCTACTCACTCCAGGACCTCAAAGGAATTAGTCCTGCCCTTTGTACCCATCGCATTCCCACAGATCCTGATGTTCCACCATCTAGAGAACCCCAACGTAGACTCAATAATGTGATGAGGGAAGTCGTTAAGAAAGAAGTTTTAAAACTGTTGCATGCCGGGATCATTTACCCCGTGCCACACAGTGAGTGGGTCAGCCCTGTCCAAGTTGTGTCTAAAAAGGGAGGCATGACTGTTGTCCAAAATGAGAAGAATGAGTTAATCCCTCAACGAACCGTCACAGGATGGCGAATGTGCATAGATTATAGAAAGCTTAATAAGGCAACAAGAAAAGATCACTTTCCTTTGCCTTTCATTGATGAGATGCTAGAGCGATTAGCCAACCATTCTTACTTTTGCTTCCTTGATGGATATTCGGGATATCATGAAATCCCTATCCATCCTGATGATCAAAACAAAACGACCTTTACATGCCCTTATGGAACCTTTGCTTATCGTAGGATGTCTTTTGGGTTATGTAATGCACCAGCTTCTTTTCAAAGATGTATGATGTCTATATTTTTTGATATGATTGAAAAGATTATGAAAGTTTTCATGGATGATTTTTCGGTTTATGGAAAAACTTTTGATGAGTGTCTTGAAAACATAGATCGAGTTTTGCAAAGATGTGAGGAAAAACACTTAGTCCTTAATTGGGAAAAGTGTCATTTCATGGTTAGAGAAGGAATAGTGCTAGGACACTTAGTGTCTGAGAGAGGCATCGAGGTAGATAGAGCCAAAATAGAAGTAATTGAGCAACTACCTCCTCCTATCAATGTGAAAGGAATTAGAAGTTTCCTTGGCCATGCTGGTTTTTATCGTAGATTCATAAAAGATTTCTCTTTCATCGCTAGACCTCTTACCCGCTTATTGGCTAAGGATGTTCCTTTTGATTTTGATGATGCCTGCTTACAATCATTTGAGATCCTCAAGAAAGTGCTTATCTCTGCTCCAATCATTCAACCCCCTGATTGGACTCTACCTTTTGAAATTATGTGTGATGCAAGTGACTACGCTGTAGGAGCAGTGTTAGGACAGACAAAGAATAAGAAGCATCACACAATAGCTTATGCCAGCAAAACTTTGACATGACCTCAGCTTAATTATGCTACTACTGAAAAAGAGCTTCTAGCTGTTGTCTTTGCTATTGATAAGTTTAGATCTTACTTAGTGGGTGCCAAAGTGATTGTTTACACTGATCATGCTGCTTTAAAATATTTTCTCACCAAGAAAGATGCTAAACCTCGTTTGATAAGATGGATTTTATTACTCCAAGAATTTGACTTAGAAATAAAAGATAAAAAGGGAGTAGAAAACTCTGTTGCCGATCACTTGTCTAGAATGCGCTTTGAGAAACCACGAAACTACCCATCGACGACTCACTACGGGACGACATGCTCTACGGAATCAACGTATCGACCCCGGTATGCAGATATTGTTAATTTTATGGTTACGGGTTACGTACCACCGGGAGGCAACAAAAGGAAACTTATCCAAGAGAGTCGTACTCACATATGGGATGAACCCTACCTCTTCCGGTATGCTCGATGGCCTGCCCGAAGATGTGTCCCCACCGAAGAAGGAATCAAAATTATTGAAAGATGCCACTCATCACCATATGGAGGCCATTATGGGGTGTTTCGTACACATGCGAAGATTTGGCAATGTGGATTCTTCGGCCAACAATGTATGAAGACACAAAAGATTTCATTCGTAGATGCGTCCTTGTCAAAGACATGGCAACATTAATTCAAGGGATGCCATGCCACTCGTCAACAATCTCCAGATCGAGCTCTTTGATGTCTGGGGAGATGACTTTATGGGACCATTTCCACCGTCGAAGAAATGTGAATACATCCTCGCAGCAGTGGACTACGTGTCCAAATGGGTCGAAGCCATGCCATGCAAAAAGGCAGATAGTTCAAGCTCCAAAAAGATGTTTGAAGAAATAATATTTCCAAGATTCGGTGTCCCGAGGATAGTCATAAGCGATGGAGGATCACATTTCATCGACAAACATTTCGAACAATACTTATTGAAGCATGGAGTACGTCATAACGTCGCTACTCCGTATCACTCTCAGACAAGTGGCCAAGCAGAAACATCAAATAAGCAAATCAAGAATATTCTTCAGAAGACAGTTAATGAAATGGGAACTGCATGGAAGGATAAGCTTCCTCATGCACTATGGGCATATCGAACAGCATACAAGACACCGATTGGGATGTCACCATATCAACTTGTCTATGGAAAGACCAGCCACTTACCAGTAGAGCTAGAATTCAAAGCTCACTGGGCCATCAAGAAATGGAATATGGATTTAGAAGCAGCATGAGAGAAGAGGAGGATGCAAATCTCCGAATTAGAAGAATGGAGAGAAAAAGCCTATCATAATGCCAAGATATACAAAGAGAGAGTGAAAAGATGGCATGACAAGAGAATCAAGATCAAGGAATTTACACCCGGAGATAAGGTATTACTTTTTAATTCTAGGGTCAAACTCTTCGAGCAAGGAAAGCTTTGAAGCAAATGGGAAGGACTATTCGAAGTAGTAAGCTCATCATCGCATGGAGCTGTTACGCTTCGCAACAACGAAGGTACGATATTCAAGGTAAATGGTCAACGTCTTAAAATATTTTTAGAGCCCATTGAAGAAATAGGTGAAATAGATGAATTAAATTTCTTTCTCAATTAGGTAGTTGGGCCCGACCATTTTACTTTTCGTTTTTGGGGTCCGGCATATTTTTCCGAATGACAAAATTACGTAAAATAGGTTGCGAAAAACCACGACCGGGAGGCCACTGTCGAGGCGGCCGCCTCGACCTAGAGTCGGCCGCCCCGTGACCTCGCCCATTCGTCGCCGTCTTTTGCATTCGCGATCCTTCTACACTCTTCCTTCGGGAATTTTTGCCGATTAGGGTTTTTGAGATTACGTTGACGCGTTATTCCTTCGGAGATTCCTTTTAGATGCTTTCCTAGCCCCTATATAAAGAAGCCCAGCCTTAGGCCAACCTCATTCCATCTAAGCCTCCTCCTCCTAGCATCAAGCTTGCTATGCAGCAATGGTGAAGCCTGAGCCAGAAAATTTAGATAGGAGATTGATCCGCTTCGGGATTGATCTCAACACCATCCCAAAGGAGGAGCCTGAGAGCAAAGCCATCGTTCTTGCTGAGCCCAAACCTCTAGCCTCTATCCCTCCAAAACCTCAAGCTTACAGCCATTGCTACTTCACCCAACCAGTCGTCGCTGCACCCAAGCCTTTGCTCCTAGATGGACCTCCACCAAAGGGTCCCATTGTGAAGCTCCCTGAAGGCACCAAGATCCTCCCTCCTAAGCACAATGAGATGCTTATGGGAGTGAAGACCAACAAGCAAGGGGAGATCGTCTGTGCTAGGTATAGCACTGGAGAGCGCTCTTATTTTGAGGGAGTCCGTGCTCACCCGAGCAAAGTCAAGTTCATCCCTCCAAAGGAAGCCCCGAAAGCAGCTCTCGCCGCCTCAGAAGCTCCATGGAAGTGTCGCAAGACCGTTGCAGACCTAGAGAAGGTGTTAGAAACTCAGCATGCAATTATTGCATCTCTAGAAAAACTGCCAACGTGTCCAGAGCAGTAGTATTATCACTGTCATAGATAGACTTCGTACGCTAGAAAAGAAGACGGATAAGTTGGAGAAGAAAATAGACGATCTGGAGAAGCGAGTTAATTAGACAAGATTTATCTTAGCATCAGAAAGGCCTAGGGAGATTTAGATTGCTTAGTTTAAAAGTTTTAGTTTGCAGTGTGCTTAGTTAAAGTTTAGTAATCTTAGTTCCTTTCAATACTTGTAATCCAGATGAATAAAATTTTCTAGTTATATTTATTATTGGATATGTGTTGCCTCTTTTGTCTCCACCTTGTTGTGAATGAAGATAACAGGAATCTAGTGTGGGGGAGGCAACCGACGACGAAACCAACGGATATCAGCGAAACAACAAATTTTTTGAAAAGATATGACATAAAGATCGCGCTCAGCAAAGCGGACCCCAAGGGGCCACCTACCAGAGGCGGCCGACCCAAATCTCGAGGCGCCCGCCCCTGGGGTGTGCCCACTTGGCTCCAGCTTTCGTCCACGGTCAGGTTTGCTTCCTTACGTTCCAAATTTTATACCGATTACGTTTTTCCGATTCATTTGGGGAACACCTTGATTTAAATCACCTGCTATATATATTGAGAAGGTAGATTATTTTAATCATGACCCCAAGATAGACTCACACCATGATAATTCCTGGGAATCCCTGTTACTGTTGGGAACGTTATTTATAGGGACCCCATTTTACTTAGGTTGTTGTGGACAGTGAGATAGCATGGACCATGAGAACCTGATTTCTAGACGTCTAGTTGCTTGGAGAATTTCTTTTTGAAAATCTTAAAATTTTAGCTACACTTCTCCTCTGTGGTAATAAATGCCTATAGAGCCTCGTTGAAAAAAATCTGTAAGACCAGCACATAAGCCTTTTATTTGTGTTGAGAATAGTCTTGGCGGTGTTAGAGCCATAGAGAAGGGTCTCTTACTCATATGATCAAGTGCACTTACACCCACATATATCTGCTGCTCCTATACTGGGAGTACGCAAAAACATGCTTTTCGCCATTTATCCATCTCCTACACTGGGAGAGGATACATACACTTTTTAGGACTTCTTTATGCTCCAAGGATTGTTATCATCATCTAGTATTTTGAAAGAAGATTACTATCATCATCGTCATCATCATGTTCAAGAAAGTTATTGTATCCAAGATTGAGACATGGGCTATGCAAAAATAGTTGTTGTTAAAAAAAAAAGAAGAAAGAGAAAAGAAAGAAAGAGATAACCCATGAGCTCTAAAGTATTCTGATCCCAAGAGAAGGAAGTTCAAAGAAGCTCAAAAGAGTTAAACAGAAGAAGATCAATTCATCATTCAAGAGAAGATCAGCAAAGCAATGTTCAAGAGAAGAGTGTGCAAGAACGGGAAGGAGCATCATTATCATCAATTTAGCCACCAAATATTCCACACACTTGCACACACTTGATCTAGAGTAAGGTCCCCTTCTCCGTGGTTCCCGTTTTTGACTAATCAATATACACAGGTAAAAATGCTATTTCTTGAAATACCTTAAACTCCATATAAGCCTTTATAGAATAGGAGGCATACCCTTCACATGCCTCAAGTGAGTTCCATGAATACAACATACATTGAGAGATTTGAGTGCTTTATATATAATGGTGAGTTCTACAAATACCACATATAATGAGTGATTCAAGGGTGCTACATGATGGAGAAGGGTAAGCTAAGTTTTCTTTGCAAAAATATTATAAAAACTCCAAGTGACAGGATTGATAGAAGAAGGATCTCTACTTCGCGCTGTTCCATCTTTCAACTCCCCAAAGTTTTAATGGTAGACACTTTGAATCCCGCAGTACAGGTATGATCAGGGATAATCTAATGTTGATGTCTTGGTTTAAGGCTATGCTTAAAGTAATCCATCATTTTCCTCGAGGACGAGTAAAAGACAAGTGTGGGCGAGTTTGTTGACGGTTGTTAACTTATAAAATTAACCGTCAACTCAGCATGCAAATGGACCTATTTATAAATACTTCATAGATACGGGTTACCACCGACGAGAATTCCATGAGTTTTGGTGAATATCTATTTCTCGCGGGGTGACAAATGCAAACTACCCAAGGTGGTCCACATGTCGGGTTTACATAGAGAGAAAGACCGAACGGGTGAAAAAGTATAATCTAGAAGACTCCAGAAGGCGACACCTGAAAGCGGAGCCTAGGGTTGGGGCGGCCGACTCCCCACCTCCACCAATCAGGTGGAGTCTCGCGGATCCTGCCTCCACCGACTTTGAAGATGAATAATAATCGTCCATTTAGGTCGGTTTGATCCGAGGGCTGTGGTGCATTCTAGAGGGCTATATATTCAGAGCCCCTGACCCCAGGAGAAACCCTAATTCATTCTCTGATTCAGAAGAGAGAGAACCTCGAGTTCAGAAGCCCTAATGCATATTTTCTAGAGAGAATTAGCTAGAGGGGTCCCTCGAATGGATCTATCTCTATAGGGTATTAGTATCAAGAGAGATTGGGAGAGTATAGAGTGGAGGTAGATTTGGAGGAAGCCCGGCCTGTCGGTGTCTCCTCTCCAGTGTACCTGCGGGATCAAGTCTTCTAACCCGAGGCTTGGTTTCAGGATCGTTCGGCAATTCAACTTCTAATACTAGTAAGTTCGTTGTTATTATTGTTCTTTGGTTTACAAGTTTACTTTATTCGCTTCGCGTTGGGAATAGAGTAATCGTTCTTTAGCATAAGCATGGTGCTTAGGCTAGGTTCACTTGTAGATGCTCCCTATTCGGCCGGAACCGTGGTAGTAGTGAGGGAAGTGACAATCCCTTTATTACCTTTGTAATCCACAGCCCGTCGGTAGGTAAGGTAGGTCCTTTGTGCCCGGTTTAGCATCCTCTGCGGTGTCTTTTCCTCAGGTACCCCCTTAGAACAATAGTCTCAAAGCTTGCCATAGGTTAGAAGAAGACTGACGAAAGAGTTCTCTTTATATCGCTTAATTCTCACTTGACTAGCAGCCCAGGGGTAGTAGTAAAGATCGGGTTAGTCTATTGCACGTTTTCTCTTAGCGGATAAAAACAAATACGATACTCAGGACTTATCTCCCGGGTGAAGTGTGTTGACGGTTGTTAACGATCAATTTTATATGTCAACCACAGAGAGAAAGAGGGGCATAATCTGTTCTTCACCATAGAATTAGGGTTTAAACTGACAGATTCCATAAGTTTTGGTGAATATGTGTTTTCGCAGGGGATTATCAGGAAAACATCCAAGAAGGCTGTTGGCAGATCTTAGCGCAATCACTAGAACTCGATAAAGATACTAGTTTCCCGGCAATGGCGTCAGAAATGCCTAACGACACTTCTTAGCACACACCGACTAGCGTAAATGCGGCGGCGTCGATAGCTAAGCCTACGCAAACCCGAACTACCACCGAGAGAGAGGGTGTCACAATTCCTCTTCCGGCAAGAAGGCCCTAAGAATGCTAAGCTAAGCTAGATTCTAGTGACAACGTAAGACTGACCAAGGGTAACTCTGCAAGCGCACAGGTACCGCTGTAGCACTTCAGCCGGGTGAGTATTCCGGTGTCAAATTTGTAGTTCGCTCACGGGAAGCGGATTAAGAATCTCTAGCAAATGGGTAATGGAAACCCGTGGTGGTTCTACTCAATCTAAGCTATTGATATTGATTAAGGGGTGAGTGTTGATATGAGTGATAACTAAAGGTAACTAGTAGGTAGCTAGCTAGGTGGGAGGACAACGAGTGAGTAAGGACTCCTATGTATCTAACTATACTTCTGTGTTCTAATCAAACTAGTGTAACGACTTCATTAAACTAATGCATAGACCATCGATGTGATAGGGGAAGTCGGCTGACAAATAGGAGGGTTGCGTTCCCAGTGGGACTAACTCCTATTCCAGCGGACCTCGTCTTTAATGGGCGCCCTACAGCCTATTCCTGACGCAAATAGATATAACTGGAAGACTGCGTTCTATCACAACCGCCCCCGCTAATATACGTCAGAAAGTGAATGGATATACCAATCAATGATAGGGTGCATCCACTATTAAGAACTAGCCTAAGCACCTCGCCTAATCTAGTCTTAAGACTCCGGCTACCACGTAAGTAGCCTCGGCCCCAGTTGGTAGTGAAACACACACAAAGGATCTAGACACTAACTAGTTCAGACTCTACACTAACGAGACTAAGACACAACACTACTACACTAGTATAGCGATTGCACTAAGTAAATACTGAAAGTAAAGTACTCAAAGTAAATACTTAATAAAGTAAAGCAAGACTATATTAATATAAGAAAAGTACTTCAAAAGTAAAGGTACAAGAGCTATACCAGATTCTCCAGAAGACGACTCCGGAGACCCGAGCTTCGCTCGACTCGACCCTAACTCCCACTCTAGACTAGACTACACTACTCTTGATCTCCCAAGAGAGCTTGAGCTTGAGAACACTAATGTGAACTACTTGGGGACACTTTACAATGAGGGACTAGGGGGGTATTTATAGTGGAGGTGGAGTAGGGGTTACTCCAGCGCCACGTCAGCGATCCGTGTGCTCTCCGTCATGCGCCGTTGGATCAAACCGACCTTCCACCAACTTGAATGGACGGCTCTTGGTGCAGGACACGTGGGAGTCATGCAGGAAGGCGGTGGAAGCAAACCGACCTTGAGTGGGGCCCACGTACAGGTCGGCCGACCTGGGTCTGGCTGACCTGTGGGTCCCACTCCCCTTCTAGAAGGTCCAGGTGGCAGTGGGAGCACTGCCAAGGTGTCTGGCCACCAAAGGTAGGTCGGCCGACCTGGCACTGGGCCCCTGGTCCATGTGGCAGCTTCCTGGTGCTGTCCTGGCTTGTCACGTGTAGTCTTGTTCGAAGTTGGGTTCACTTGATATCTTGCTTGCTTCTATGTGGATCCTTGGTCCAATGTACCAATCAGGTGGAATGTTGATGTGTGGCACATTCGGATCCAGGATCAGGTTCTCCTGTAGATCAGGGACCCTGCTTGGTGGTCAGATCCTGGTGAGACCGAGAATCGGTCGATAGACCCGGGTTTTGGTCTCACGGGCCTCGTTTCCGCTTTCTTCCCGCATTTCACAAGCTAAGAATACAAGTGGAACTTTATTAGTGATAAATATGCTCATGTGATGCTTATCTTCCTTCTATCGAGGACTGTTGATGGGTTTCTGAGTGTACCAAATTGGTCTTTATTCCCGTCAACAAGATCCCCCAAGCTTAACCTTTGCTCGTCCCGAGCAAACGTTCAAAACTTGGTTCGATTGGATCAGGTATCATTACTAAGTTAACATCTCAATAGTACTAAGTGCACAACAAAGAACTTCTCCTTGAATGGAAAATTTAGCAATGTTAACACACCCATATTACTCTAGCACCCTTGGGGCTTATGGCATTAACTCAGTCTTGGGATGTTGGAAGACAGAACAGTTTTGACTAGAGCATCTACCTTTCTCATTCTTTTAGCAAGTTTCATGCCAGAGGTTTTTGATAAGTTTTTTCAAAAGAAGTCTTAATGTTCCTCAAATGGTTTCTCTCAAGTCACTCAAGTGGTGTATGAGTCCTCACTAAGGCACATCATGTGTTTGCCTTTCAAAGACATCCTACCTCTAATAAGGCTTTATGTGGAGCTTAAGTAGGTATGTCAAGGAATAGCGTACTTGCAAGACATATGTTGTCTTAGTTAAGAAAGATGAAGTCTTGGACCACAGAAGAGTCTTATCATACCCTTAGATCAAGATGTAAGATGAAATGGATGAATGTAATGGATGGAAAGGTGATGAAGAAGAGTGGATGTATGGTGAATGAGGTTGCTCCTTTATTTGATGCTATCTCTCTTTCTACTTCTATTGAGACAAGGCTAGCTCTTTTTTTTAAACATCTCTCTCTCTCTCTCTCTCTCTCTTCTCTCTCTCTTTTTCAACAGATGCCTAGCCTTTATGAGATGTGTCTCACCTAACAAATGATAACTGAGAGAGAATCTCTAACTGTGGAGCATGGAGCAACCCATAGGATAAAATGGTGAAGGTGCGTACTTCCAGTGTAGAAGTAGCACAAGGACGGTGGTATGGATGATGATGCGTGCTCCCAGTGTAGGAGTAGCATAACTATGATGGTGAGATGCGTACCCCCAGGATAGGAGTAGCATAAATGATGGATGGTGAGATGCGTACTCCCAGGGTAGGAATAGCACGAATGGTGGTAGTAAGATGCGTACTCCCAAGGTAGGAGCAGCATGGTTGCGTACTTCCGGATTAGAAGCAGCATATTTGGTGATGTGTGGATCTTGATCTTAGGGCCACGATAAACCTCTAACAAAGGTTCTACAAGTCTTAACCAAACTCAATGCGAGCAAATAGCTTATGTAGAAGGCTTATGGATATATCACGGTATAAATATGGCCGTGGTAGGAATTTCAACACCATTGAGGAACAATTAAGTTTTTCATTCATTTTTAAAAGGAAATCTCTAGCAATCATGCGTGCTTAGAACAATAGAGTAGGGCTCCTATCTTCACTATCTCATATCTTACAACAATTTAGACTTTGTATTAGCACTTGCAACCCACTAAGTGATCAAGTTCATGATGGTTAAAGGTGCCAAATAATCTAGACTTAGAGAAGTGCTAAGTTGTAAACAAGCACTAGAGAAACATTAACTAGCAATTTCATCATCATATCCATAGAAAGACTAGCACACATGAAGCATATAAACAAAAAGGGAAATAAAGCAAATAAATATTTTTGGATTTTTAAATTTTAAATTTTTTTTAAATGCAAGAAAACAATAACTAAAATGCAATAATTAAATGAGGGGGATTGGAAACATACCTTGGATGGACTTACCTTAGTGGGGAGAGGATCTCCCCCAAGCTTGTCTCTTGCTCACTGTTGTGAGAACCACTCGTTCCACTGGTCCCAGCGGTGCTCCTCCTCCGTGATGACGCCTTGGACGAATTCCAAGTTCTGTTGCATGAGCTGCAATGTGGCTTGATTCCCAATGTGGAGGTTCTCAACCTCCTGGGTGAGTGCTTCTATCTCGGTCGGCGGCTGACGCCTCCCTCTGCGGGGACGAGGAGTATGTGCCCAAGAGGGTGTCCTGGAATGAGGGGGTGCTTCCATGTGGGAAGAGCTCACCTCCTCTTCTTCATCGGGTGCAGCATGAGAGGGACCAGCTTGCTCCTGAGCAGCACGGGCTCGTGCTCTCGTCATTCTGTCCGTCCCTGCAGCAGGACAAGGTCTTCCCCTTCTGTCCAGGGTTAGTGTTGAGACATTATACAGCCAAAGTCCCTCATTAGGGAGAGGAATCTCGACTGTATCAGTCCCATATGTCATCTTAAGCGTACCTCTTGGACCTCTTTTAATTAGACCAGTACGTATAAACGTTTCTTCGAGAATAATTGGTCTCTCTTTAGGCATAAATTCAGAAACATTCCCCTCAAGCACATCCAAAGATTCAGCAATTCTAGTTATGAATGAAGTAAAACCTATGGGTGTTTCTTGAACAACAGAGTTCTCCCAGAAGTGTACTAGCATTTTGACAGGGGCAAACTTGATTTTATTAACCATGACATACATGAGTTGCATCTCTTTAAGACCTATCCTTGATAAATCAGCCCTAGGAAACAGAGTGATTGCGATCCAAAAGAACATAAACCTCAAAGTTGGATTATGAATTTGCTTAGGTTTAGGATTGGACCAGTCAGTTGACACTGCAATTGATTTTCAAAAGACAGCAAAGTTAAAATTTGCTAAAGCAGCCTCTTCATCTAGTATGCAATCATGATCAAAGCCTAGACCAACACTCAACTCATTCCAAGATAGGTCATAGTCATTATTAAACATGCGAAAGCTAACACCCAAAGCATTTGACTTAAGTGAGCAAAGGAATTCTTGGGTGAGTAACTCTATGCCACGTTCAGGAACTTGCCAAAATGAGGACCAACCAATAGTATCGAAAACTATGGCAAAGTCGGTGCTCATACCTGTTTTGTCGAGGAGTTCTTGGTCGAAGAGGGCGGAGTGCTGGAAACCGCAAGTGCGAAGAGTATAGAGCCTTCCTAACTCCTCATGGGTGACCATGAGGTTGCTAATAGGCTCCATCATCCTGCCAGGGATGATGGCAGGGACAAGTTGGTGCACTTGTTCTTCCTCCTCCCTCTCATGACCCCTACTTTCGGATTGGCGAGAGCTCGAGGACGAGCCTTCGCCCTTCTTTTTGCTAGACCTTCGGAAGGGATTCTTCATCCTAACTACGCTAGTGGGCAAACAAGACCAAGCTTTCTACTACTAAGAGAGAAAAGGGAAATGTTTTTGGGTTTTTGGGTTTATGACTACTACTACACTAAACTTGAGGAGGCTTGAAACACTAAGAGAGAAGAGAAGGCCAAGTGAGCTCGAGATGATTCTGCTGGTTGTGGTGTGGAATTGAGCTCACATTGGGGTGGTATTTATTGGGTTGAAAGGGCAAGGCCAACCAAGCCAAAGGGCAGGTCGGCCGACCACCACATTGGGCCATGTGCACTTGTGTTTCACTTTAGACAAGGAATCTTGCCCCGTGCTTGCAAAAAGTCTGAAAATTGGGACCAAACCTTGGTCAGCCGACCAAGGATTTTGCCCCCCACTACTTTGGACATGTTTTGTCTGGTTGTTTGATAAAGGTGGTGGTGGTCCTGGTCCTAGATTCCTTCTGGTTGATTCGGATTCCTATGTCTAGTGTTTGGTGAAAGAGAAAAGGAAAGGGCAAAAGTGGGGACAAGGATAAAGGTTGTCCCCTAGCATGCATTGCTGTTCCCTATGCTTGCTTTAGTGTTGGGGTGTTCCCTAAAGCATTCTCATGCTTAAAGTAGCATCCTAAGCTAAAGGCATGAGCATTGCACCATCTCTCTTCGAATTCTAGCTAGTGGGATGGGCATTGGATCCAAGTGTGTCAGCAGTGGGAGGCAGCTGGGTGCCTGGTGGGACCAGGTCCAGGTCGGTCGACTGGGCTTGTGAGCCCCAGTGCACCCAGTGCACTCCCTTGGATCCCTGCTTCTAGCCAGAGTAAAGAGAGAGGTGGTGGACCCCAGAGGCAGGTCGGTCGACCAAGCCTTGGTGGCCTCTGAACACTCTTCTCAAGTTTTATTACCTATACCTAAGTTTATTTTGTTGAACTAAACTATGCAGTTATGAAAGTAAACATGCAATCTGAAAAGGGAAAATGCAGAATTGAAATGCATGAAAATAAATATGAGATAACTACTGACATACCTGGTCAGCGGAGGGCTCCGTGTTTTAAGTCCATAGAGCAGGACTTCTCCTGTCGGGTTTATTCAGTGGACACCTTAGTCGGTCCCAGAGATGGGGACTGTGAGGGTGTCTCCTTCTTCCGCCATTCTTGCTGGACCTCGGCTTTTGGTTCGGCGGGTTCTTCTTTCGCTTCAGCCTTCTTGGCCGACTTGGCGGTCTTAGTGTTCTTCCGTCGACGGTGTTGGCGACGCGACTTCTGGGGTGCTTGTGCCTGCATGTTAGTTTTAAAACCATTGAAAGGCACTCTTACCCTCCATCCGTTGAACTGCATATGCATCTGTGCAGTCCCCATGTAGATGGTGGCGTCCACCGTGTTTAGGAATGGTCGTCCCAGGATGAGCGGTACTTCGACGTTGGCTCCCATGTCCAGTACTAGGAAATCGACAAGGATATACTCATCCTTAATTCTGAGTAAGATATCCCGTGCCAACCCCTCGGGAAACCGGATGGTTTGGTCCGCCATCTGCAAACGCACATATGTAGGGTGCAAAGGGCTCCCTAGCAGATTATCATAGGTTACCTTGGACATGATGTTGACACCGGATCCAAGGTCGCAGAAAGCGTTGTCGAAGATTTGCGGTCCGATCTGGCAAGTGATCGTTGGCAGGCTAGGATCTCCCTTCTTCGGGACAAACGGTGAATCCACCATCACCCGAACGGCACGAGAATGAGGCTTACCGAACCTCATAGTTACCAACCTGACGCCCTCAATAGGGTCCTCAGGCTTTGCCGGAATCTTATCTTGCTCATAAGTGGGGACAGCTGCTGCTAATTGAGCTAACGGTTTTCTAACATTTTATTAAAGCTCAATTGATTTTTCATAGCGAGTTAAAGCTATCCATTTTCTCACTAAGACTTTCTAAGATCTTGTCATTAGCCATCATTCTTTTATTAAGGCCATCATTAATTTTAATTTGACCAAAGACAAGTTCTTTCAAGGAAGGTTGGTTATTGAAAGAATTACCAGAATTATGGTAAGAATTACCTGAATTATTGTAACCCATACCTTGGCCTTGGTAGAAGGGGCGCAACTCCATTGCTGTTGTTGGGGCCGATTCCCGTTGTTGAAGTGGTTGTTGTTGTTGTTGACGAAGTTCACCTCCTCCTGAGTCATGGGGCAGTTGTTGCCCGAATGGTCCTCCTCTCCACAAACCTCGCACCATGGGTCAGTACCCATAGCACAGATAGCGGCAGGAGTCTGGATGGCCTCCACTTCCTTGTTAGAGGACGAACCCTCTATCTTCTTCATCAGGAGGTCCATCTTGGCAGAGAGCATGTCCACCTCGCTAAGGGCGTGGACACCTCTCTTCTTGGGATGAAGGCGCTCTTCGTTCCATCCTTGGTTGATGACCATCTTCTCGATGAGCTCCTTGGCATCCCTGACATTGTGTTGCAGGAATGCTCCTCCAGCGGAAGCATCAAGGTGACTCCGGGCTACGCCAGTTAGCCCATGGTAGAAACCTTGAATAATGAGCCATTCGTCTATCCCGTGGTGGGGACAGGCTTGAATGTACTCATTGAGACGTTCCCATGCTTCGGAAACGTCTCGTCGACTTTTGTTGGAAGCTTGAAATCTTCCCGCGGGACACCGGTCTTGCCCGCGGGAAAGAACTTCTTGAGGAATGCATTGGCACATCTGTCCCAGGTTGTCACCTCGGCCTTGTTGTTGTAGAACCATTGCTTCACCTTTCCCAACAATGAGCGAGAATGGGAAAAGACGAAGGTGAACGGCATCTGCAGTGACGTTCTTGACCGTGAAGGTGTTGCACACCTCCAAAAAGTGTTGGAGGTGAGCGTTGGCATCCTCATGTGGCTTTCCACAAAATTGATTGGCTTGCACCATGTTGATCAGTGCAGGCTTGAGTTCAAAAGTCGCATCGCCCAAGTTCACGTTCAGACCCGTAGCGACAAAGTCGGCTGACGGCGACGAGAACTCAGCAATGGTCTTTTGAGCCATGACTGCCTCAACAATTGTGCGGGACTTCCTTCCACAAACGGTTCAGGCTCTGAGATGATTCTCTGAGGAGGGACTAGACTGCGTCTAGCTCTCTTCAGCAACCTCTCAGGATCTTCGACGAAGTTTGATGGCAGACTGAAACCGCTCATGCACTGTCTGGAAAAGGATAATAACAAAAACAAGACAAAGTGAAGGATAAGCCCCTAACACTACTGATGCTTTAGATTAAGAGTAGACCATGGATTCCAATTTACTAAAGATTCTTAATACGGCGCTTCCCCGGCAACGGCGCCGATGCTTGTTGGCGAGATCTTAGCGCAATCACTAGAACTCGATAAAGATACTAGTTTCCCGGCAATGGTGTCGAAATGCCTAATGACACTTCTTAGCACACACCGACTAGCGTAAATGCGGCGGCATCGATAGCTAAGCCTACCGCAAACCCGAACTACCACCGGAGAGAGGGTGTCACAATTCCTCTTCCGACAACAGCCTAAGAATGCTTAGCTAAGCTAGATTCTAGTGACAACGTAAGACTGACCAAGGGTAACTCTGCAAGCGCACAGGTACCGCTGTAGCACTTCAACCTTGTGAGTATTCCGGTGTCGAATTTGTAGTTCGCTCACGGGAAGCGGATTAAGACTCTCTAGCAAATGGGTGATGGAAACCCGTGGTGGTTCTACTCAATCTAAGCTATTGATATTGATTAAGGGGTGAGTGTTGATATGAGTGATAACTAAAGGTAACTAGTAGGTAGCTAGCTAGGTGGGAGGACAACGAGTGAGTAAGGACTCCTATGTATCTAACTATACTTCTGTGTTCTAATCTAACTAGTGTAACGACTTCACTAAACTAATGCCTAGACCATCGATGTGATAGGGGAAGTCGGCTGACAAATAGGAGGGTTGCGTTCCCAGTGGGACTAACTCCTATTCCAGCGGACCTCGTCTTTAATGGGTGCCCTACAGCCTATCCCTGACGCAAATAGATATAACTGGAAGACTGCGTTCTGTCACAACCGCCCCCACTAATATACGTCGGAAAGTGAATGGATATACCAATCAATGATAGGGTGCATCCACTATTAAGAACTAGCCTAAGCACCTCGCCTAATCTAGTCTTAAGACTCCGGCTACCACGTAAGTAGCCTCGGCCCCAGTTGGTAGTGAAACACACACAAAGGATCTAGACACTAACTAGTTCAGACTCTACACTAACGAGACTAAGACACAACACTACTACACTAGTATAGCAGTGCACTAAGTAAATACTGAAAGTAAAGTACTCAAAGTAAATACTTAATAAAGTAAAGCAAGACTATATTAATATAAGAAAAGTACTTCGAAAGTAAAGGTACAAGAGCTATACCAGATTCTCCAGAAGACGACTCCGGAGACCCGAGCTTCGCTCGACTCGACTCTAACTCCCACTCTAGACTAGACTACACTACTCTTGATCTCCCAAGAGAGCTTGAGCTTGAGAACACTAATGTGAACTACTTGGGGACACTTTGGAGGTGGAGTAGGGGTTACTCCAGCGCCACGTCAGCGATCCGTGTGCTCTCCGTCATGCGCCGTTGGATCAAACCGACCTTCCACCGACTTGAATGGACGGCTCTTGGTGCAGGACACGTGGGAGTCATGCAGGAAGGCGGTGGAAGCAAACCGACCTTGAGTGGGGCCCATGTACAGGTCGGCCGACCTGGGTCTGGCTGACCTGTGGGTCCCACTCCCCTTCTAGAAGGTCCAGGTGGCAGTGGGAGCAGTGCCAAGGTGTCTGGCCACCAAAGGTAGGTCGGCCGACCTGGCACTGGGCCCCTGGTCCACGTGGCAGCTTCCTGGTGCTGTCCTGGCTTGTCACGTGTAGTCTTGTCCGAAGTTGGGTTCACTTGATATCTTGCTTGCTTCTATGTGGATCCTTGGTCCAATGTACCAATCAGGTGGAATGTTGATGTGTGGCACATTCGGATCCAGGATCAGGTTCTCCTATAGATCAGGGACCCTGCTTGGTGGTCAGATCCTGGTGAGACCAGAATCAGGTCAGTAGACCTGGGTTTTGGTCTCACAGGGCCTGTTTCCAGCTTTCCTGCATTTCACAAGCTAAGAATACAAGTGGAACTTTATTAGTGATAAATATGCTCATGTGATGCTTATCTTCCTTCTATCGAGGACTGTTGACGAGTTTCTGAGTGTACCAAAACTGGTCTTTATTCCCGTCAACAAAGGCCCACATGTCAGGATTACATAGAGAGAAAGACCGAACGGGTAAAAAAGAACAATCTGGAAGACTCGGGAAGGCAAACCCTGGAAGCTGGACCCCACCTGGCATTGGCCAGGGGCGGCCGACTCCAGGGGAGGGGCGGCCGACTCCCCACCCCAGCCAATGAGGTGGAGTCTCGTGGATCCTGCCTCCACCGACCTTGAGGAGCAATAATTATCGTCCATTTAGGTCGGTTTGATCCGATGGCTGTGGTTCCTTCAAGGGGGATATATTCAGGGCCCCTCCCCCTGGGTGAAACCCTAATTCATTCAAGAATTCATTATTCAGAGGTAGCCATCAGCAAAGCCGGGGTTTAGAGAGATCTCTCCACCGAGAATTAGAATAGCTACTCTAGTTCTTCGAGTTCTACATAGGTTTAGACTAGATAGAGGAAGAATCGGGCGCTGTGCTCGGAATTCGGATCTTCATCATCAAGAATTTGGTATTATCTTGTATCTATTCTTGTGACTTTATTCTAATATCATTATGTTTCTATTTATTATGTTCCTAGTTTATTCTAGTTCTACGTTTGATATGGTTATGATTGATAATAAGTTTATGTATATGTTTGCAAAGCGCTTAGCTCTCTTCGCGGGAGGGTTAGGTGGTAGATTTCATGTGAGCATGGTGCTTAAATGCCATTTACCTGCAAATGCACCCTATTGGCCGGGTCATGTGGTAGATCGCGAAAGTGACAGTTCCGTTGAATCCTTTGTATTCCATCCCCCGTTGGTAGGTCTAGCAGAACCAAAGTTACGTAGTAAGTCCTGCTATGTCTTGGCTTGTTATAGCAATGATCCTTATACATAGATGAAGAGTCTTTTGTGCTATATGTGATAGTGTAGAGTTGGAGTAGATGAATGACTTAGTAGATTAGAACCTACATAGGATTTCTATTTCTTGTGCTATGTCTATGCTACGATGGTGTATTATCTGTTCGCTTGCGGATCCCATATTTTTCTTGACTAGAGGAGCAGTTTCTATACCAACACTTCTGGCGCCATGCTAGGGATGACAACTTAGCGTGAGTGGTGTTAGAGGTGTGAACAAGCATTTTTGGCGCCGTTGCCGGGGAAGGAATAAACTTTTAGAGAAAAATTGCTTAAGCAGATACTTAGAAAATGAGTGATTGTCACTAGTCACCTCTACTTTGGCAGGTTCACCCCTGTTGTTTTTCTTTGTTTATATTTTATATAGGGTATTAGCAGGATTGAATCTGATTCATTCAAACTCTCGATCATCAGAGTCGGATCAATCAAGAAGGAAGCTTGTCACCAATCAAGATGGCCGAGAAGACCCTGCTGGAGTTCTCTGCTCCAACAATAGAGAACATCCGCACTGGTCCAGTAATAGACAATAATATGGAGTTCGAGCTCAAGCCAAGTCTCATTAACATGGTGCAAGCTATCCAATTCAGTGGGAAGGTACATGAAGATGCAAGTACACATTTACAGGACTTCATGGAGATTGGAAACACCATCGCCATAGACGGAGTTAAAGAAGACCTCATACTTCTTCGCCTCTTTCCATTCTCACTAGTGGGAAGAGCGAAAATAAAGAAGATATCAATACATGGGCGAAGTGGTTCTATGCAAATAAAGAAGATATCAATACATGGGCGAAGTGTTCCAAGGCCTTTCTAGCAAAATTCTTCCCAATAGGCAAAACCAATGCCTTAAGAGAAAAGATTACCAACTTCCAACAACGAAGAAGCAATTGAAGAAGACGGAGACCATGTCGGGGCCAAGCATGGGAGCGTTTGCAAACAATACATCCAAGATTGTCCCTATCATGGAATGGAAGAATGGTTACTCATGCAAGGCTTCTATCATGGATTAACTCCGAAGACGCGTGAGCACCTAGATGCAAAAGGGTAAGAAGGCCTGCTTCCAACCTAAGACAAGAAGGATCATTTTTATCACTCACTCTTGGGAGAGAATATACCTCATTGGATGCCATACAGACTTATGCCAAGTACATAAGAGATATTCTTAACAAGAAGAGACCACCATTCATCTCTCCAGATGTCCCACTATCGGGAACATCATGCGGAATAAATATTTTGGAAGGTCCAATTCGGAGGACTTTAAAAATCCGAATCCTCGCCGGAAGGTAACTTCACCATAAATGGTATTTATCCGCATTTTTAAATTACATCACTTATAATTTTCTTATACATATTTATTTCTAGCATTGCATCATAAAAAATTCTACGCCCCATATAAATAATTTTACAGTGTGTGACAACCCGTTAAAAATATTTTATCGTGGTGGCACAAAAATCTATCATTTCATGCATTTAAATTAATTTACCTTCATTTAAATTTCTGCATTGTTTATATTTTTATCATGATATTTAGTGCTTGGTGGGTCCCTCACCATGGGTCCCACATGTCATAGACTACACCTCACATATATCCCATCACATTATTTCATCCACTTCCACTCACCTCCACTATCCTCTCTTTTTCCACCTCCAATTCCACCCAACCGACAAAAATTTCTGGATGAACAAAAGATCACGCAATGGCATGTGAAGGGGCAGCTAGGATGGCCACCCTGGGTGGGCGGCCGCCCCCACCATTGAGGCGCCCGCCCCCTCACCTCGCCTCCTATAAATGGGCCTCCTCCCATGGCTTCCTTGCACCACCCACACTCCAGAATTTTAGCCAAACCATCTGCTCTCGACTTCGAGTTTCCTGGAGAGAGCTAGAGAGAAGAGAAGGAGAGTAGAGAGAGAGAAGAAGTGAGTAGAAAAATAAGAGAGTGAGCAAGAGTTTAGTAGCAAGTGAAGGGAAGGGATAGTGCTGAGTAAAACATCATAAAAATTAGTGGAGATGCTGTGCAATTAGAGTAAAGCCAATTAAAAATTGAGGGGAGGTTCTGTCGAAATCAAGACCTGAGTTTAGAAACATTGTTATGAAGAACAACTAACCCCTGGACCACTGACTCTGGACGGCTAACCACTAACCTTGTGCTAATCCTTCTCTCCACTAGTGTTTGTTTTTGTTTAAGCAACTTGCAGGATGAAGGGCCTCTTCAGGGAGATCTCTGGATCCATCAGGAACATCAGGACAAGGAGTGCATCTCGCCAGAACTCGGTGGCTGGTTCCGACATGAGTGTCGACCCACCGCCAGCAGTACCTACAGCAGCACCTGCAGCAGCACCTACAGCAGCACCTACAGCAGCACCTGCAGCACCATCATCATCTCGAAGAGTTCTCATGAGAACATCCGACCTCGTCCTGAGGACCGCCCAAGAGAAGGAAATATACAAGAAACTCAAGAACAAGCACTTCACCCACACGCCAGTCATCGATCCGACACTTCTGCTACAGACAGGTATGGCTCATGAATTCGACACAATTTTCCAACTAGTTGGTTGGACTTCATTTGCAAATCTCACTGAGAAAGGGATCAGACTCTTGACCATAGAATTCCTTAGACCACTTGCAAATCATCAGGTTTCCCTCAAGATGCATTAGACACAAGCTTGATTTTGACACGCATAGAAATTGCTAGAGCATCCTACGGGTTTTTGCCACTTTTTTTCCCGAGATACAAAGTTGAACTTCATAGAGAATTTTATGACTATTACACTTTTGCCTAAGACCACAAGCTTGAAATTGCTAAAGGGAGCCACTTTTGAAATTGAACTTCATAGAGAATGAATGCCTAAGACCACTTACGTGAATGGAGTCCTGTATGTAAAATATGGTAATGCCTCGATTCGATTACCTAACCCGGAGCTGGCTTTGTATCATGTGCAAGAATATCATGTTGAGTTGCAGGCAGAACCAGAACACCACCCAAACACTGGGCACCATTCAAGAAAACCAGGGAGAAGTCGCCTCCATGCTGCATAGCTTGGTGGACCTGATGCACATCCACTACCCACCACCGCCGCCGCAAGACTAGCTTGGGGGAGGACCCCCATTATCAAGATAAGTGTTTCTTTTATTTTATTTCAGTTTGTTTGTTTTCAGTTTGTTTTATGCATCTAAAATTTTTTTTTCAGAAAACCCAAAAAAACCCAATAAAAATTTGCTTGTTGTTTCAAGAATTTACTTAGTTTGCTTTCTTTAAAGTGTGTTTACTTACATTTCAAGTTTGCCTTAAGATGAAAACCAAATAAAAAGAGTGTGCAACTTTGCTTTCAATTCAGTTTGCTATAAATAAAATTGTGTAGACTTGAGGACCGCATGATGGAAATGATGAATAGTTGCTCTGCCTAATTCTTTGCAAGTACCTAGCTTTAAATTTGAGTTCTCCCAAGATTTGGATACACTTTGTTTGACAACTGGATTTACTCTACACCTGAAACCCGTGGGAGCATATGCTTAAACTAAGTCTAGGTAGTTGACGGGCATGATATGATGATAGTCTCGAGCTGCTGTTTATTGTGTTCCAAAGTGCCACTAAATTCGAGATTTGTTTGTGAAAATTATAAATGTTTCATGATGAGTTCCTTATATGACAAGAGCTAAAATTCCTACCACAGCCAAAACTTGATCATTAGAATAAGAAGCCTCCTCATTTGTTTAGGGCTCGTGCCGTCAGCTGTGTTGTATCCTTATGAACTCATCATACAGCTAAATCTTGGTTTCACACACTCACATTCACCCCTGCTACTTCTACCCTGGAAGTACGCACCACATAAAGTCTATTATCATTCATTGAAATTGTTCTACTCTTACACTGAGAGTGAACACCAAAAATATTCCCCTGTTCATTTTTGCTAGCCATTTATCCAAGATCAATGCTCCAAGTATCATTTGTTATTCCCGATGTGAAGTTGTCATATGAAGAAGTGTTCCATTCAAGAAGTATTTCATTCCTTTTTGGGCTGCAAAAATTATTAAAAAAGAGAGAGAAGATTTATGAGCCCAGTCTTTGTCAAGTTTCCAAATTCAAGTTTCCAAGTTCAAGTTCCAAGAAGTTCAAGTGTTGAAGTAGTTCCAAGTTTCTTCCAAATAAAGGAGCATTGATAGTCCTTTTTGTGCACCCCTTCTCCTCCCACAAATATTTCTCTCTATTACATCATCCACATATAAAACCACACATGCACACACCGATTGGTTGCATGTTGAGTTCCTTCGGATCCATGGTTCGATGAGGCCAATGCATTAGTTCTCCACACCTATAAGCTCCACATAAGCTTTTATTAGAGTAGGGTGAGAGAGAGAGAGAGAGAGAGTGAAGGCTCATCTATAAATGCCTTGAACCACAAATACCACATATTCTGAGAGCAAGAGAGAAGGCATATTTCCTTTCAATGCCTTAGAGAGGATCCAAAAATACCACATATTGAGAGACTTGAAAGGGTCATACTAAGGAACTCTGAGTTTTATTGAAAATCTTGTAAAAACTCCAGAACAAAGGTAAACCAACAGAGCATGAGACAACAGTGCTTGACTTAATTGTTCTGTCTTTCAACTACTCAAGACCCAAGTGCAGGTAAAAGCCCCATGGTTGAAAGAAACATGAGTAAGTTTGGAAGTTATGATAGTCCACTTTAGTCTGGGGATGAATTCTTGTTTAGAGCATGTGTACTTGTGAAGCGTGAAAGCATTGCGGAACTCCGATCCATCTTCGTAGTTGTTTGCTCAGGGACGAGCAAAGGGTAAGCTTGGGGGAGTTTGTTGACGGTTGTTAACGATCAATTTTATATGTCAACCAGAGAGAGAAAGAGGGGCATAATCTGTTCTTCACCATAGACATAGGGTTTAAACTGACAGATTCCACAAGTTTTGGTGAATATGTGTTTTCGCAGGGGATTATCAGGAAAACATCCAAGAAGGCCCACATATCAGGATTACATAGAGAGAAAGACCGAACGGGTAAAAAAGAACAATTTGGAAGACTCGGGAAGGCAAACCCTGGAAGCTGGACCCCACCTAGCATTGGCCAGGGGCGGACGACTCCAGGGGAGGGGCGGCCGACTCCCCACCTCAGCCAATGAGGTGGAGTCTCGCGGATCCTGCCTCCACCGACCTTGAGGAGCAATAATTATCGTCCATTTAGGTTGGTTTGATCCGATGGCCGGGTTCCTTCAAGGGGGCTATATATTCGGGGCCCCTCCCCCAGGTGAAACCCTCATTCAAGAATTCATTATTCAGAGGTAGCCATCAGCAAAGCCAGGGTTTAGAGAGATCTCTCCACCGAGAGAATTAGAATAGCTACTCTAGTTATTCAAGTTCTACATAGGTTTAGACTAGATAGAGGAAGAATCGGGCGCCTGTGCTCGGAATTCCGGATCTTCATCATCAAGAATTTGGTATTATCTTGTATATATTCTTGTGACTTTATTCTAATATCATTATGTTTCTATTTATTATGTTCCTAGTTTATTCTAGTTCTACATTTGATATGGTTATGATTGATAATAAGTTTATGTATATGTTTGCAAAGCGCTTAGCTCTCTTCGCGGGAGGGTTAGGTGGTAGATTTCATGTGAGCATGGTGCTTAGATGCCGTTTACCCGCAAATGCACCCTATTGGTCGGGTTGTGTGGTAGATCACGGAAGTGACAGTTCCGTTGAGTCCTTTGTATTCCATCCCCGTTGGTAGGTCTAGCGGAACCAAAGTTGCATAGTAAGTCCCGCTATGTCTTGGCTTGTTATAGCAATGATCCTTATACATAGATGAAGAGTCTTTTGTGCTATATGTGATAGTGTAGAGTTGGAGTAGATGAATGACTTAGTAGATTAGAACCTACATAGGATTTCTATTTCTTGTGCTAATCGATGTCAACCTACCTTTTGTGAGTAGTCTATATCTAATCTCGTGTGATTTATACCCCGAGCTTATTACTTTATATTCCCTTATTTATCATGGTTTACCCCTACCAAAGTATGTGACAAAGTGCAATCAATCACTCATAAGTAGTCGTGTTTAGCAAGTTTATCTCATTGTTTAAGTCCTTAGTTCTTTCCCTTGAGCTAAATATAAATTACGATACCCGGAATACTTCCCGGTAAAATGCTACGATGGTGTATTATCTGTTCGCTTGTGGATCCCATATTTTTCTTGACTAGAGGAGCAGTTTCTATACCAACACTTCTGGAGCCATGCTAGGGATGACCACTTAGCGTGAGTGGTGTTAGAGGTGTCAACAAAGTGCTCACCGATATCCGTGCGCTTGCGAATTATTTCTCTTTTATTCTTTCGTGTGCATATCTACTGTCAACACCAGTGCGTCCACGCCCGCGACCACGGCCAAGTCCGGCCCCGCCAGTTGCACGAGCAGCAGCGGACGTGCCTGCGGCAGCATTCGGCTCTCTCGCTGAATCAGATCTCTTTGCGGGTACGGGCGCAGGGCGGTCAGGATATTCGAGGCTCATCGCCTCCCACACACGAATCAAGCGACCCTGTCGACCAAGCTTGCGCAGCATCGCCTCATGCTCCTTGTCGCCATATCGGTCGCATAGTTGATTGGCTCGGCGTTCAATTTCCGCCAAATATGCCGAATCCGTGGAGAATCTGGTGGGTCATTTCAGCACCAAGGATGGACCCTTGTAGCCCCGGTTCATGGAGAAGCACTCGAATCTCATCTCCCGGCTCAGCGGCCACTGGCCCAAGGAGAGCATCTCTTCCACCAAATCGCGGCTGGTCTGGCGGCCCGCGGTCAGCCGGTAGGTTTCGGCAGCATCGCCGTCTACCTCATCACCGGTGCGGAGCTCGCCTTGGGTAAGTCCCACCATGGGCGTCATCATGGAAACCAGCCCATGGGCTTTCGGCAATTTCCTCCGTTTCGCCTCGGTTACCGTCGAATCTTCACAAACGCGAATGTAGAACCAGTGTTTCTTCCAGTTATCCCACTTGCTCTTGAAGTAGGGAACCAAACACTCGCCGACTTTCTTCTTAGCGGGTATAAAGTTGTAAGAGCCAATCTCCATTCGAACATCCTTGTTGGAATTATACTTCCCGTGACGGTGTGATTCGTGGAACTCAACGAACACAGGGACACTCAGGGGGCTCTCCATCATTTTCATGCACATCGCATAGACACTAAGCCGTGAGATGGCATTCGGGGTAAGCTGATGAAGCTGCAGCTTGAAGCGGTCAAGAACCGAAACCACAAAGTCTTCCTCCAGAGGAAAGTGGAGGCCAGCTCTAAAGTAGTCGCGAAAAACCAAGGCTTCGTAGTCTCAGGGGTCCGGGTACTTCTCCCCTTTTGGAGGCGCACGGCACTTGGCCTTCTTGGCAACCGACAGATAGCCATCCCTCACGTAGCTTTCCAATTTCGCGTCGTCCACGTCAGATTCTCCCAGCATACAAGACCACCCCACCAGCTTGACGCGTTTCGCAGGGGGTCCCGAATCAGCATCGGTGGCTTCAACTCGTTGACGAGGAGCCACGCTAAGGGTGTCCAATTCCCCAGCTTCAAAGCATTCAACGTCCTCGTCCATGTTATTTTTCCTTCCGACTCCGACCCCGAATCATCCTCTATCACAACAGGCGCAACCACGCGCAAGGGAGCAACTCGTTTCCCGGTCGCGATTGCAGCACGGGGATCGGGGGCTGTGACGGATTCGGTGATGACTCCGAGCTAGTTTCGGATGAGTCGCCGGATCCAGTTCCACTGGGGTCGCCGGATTCGGAGCCGGTGCCAGATGCGGTGATGTTAGGGTTTTCGCTCTCAAGCTCCGCCGAACTCGCCATGTTAGAAGTCAGCTTTGGCGAACGTGCGGAGGTCTCGCCGAAACTATAAAGGTTAAACAAAAAAGGGAATAGTAAGATGCTTTTGCAGCACCTGCCGAAGCAAAAACAGGAAAGCCCCAAAACCCCAGAAACTACGAACACACCGAAAGAAACCAAAGAAAACTTACCGAATTCGCAGGAGCAGCCGAATGCCTCCCCGGGGCTCACACCGAATCTCCTCGAGAGCTCTCACACGCGCGAGTCGAAGGGAGGCGTGAAAATGATGCCCGCTGCCGGGGGGCCTTATATAGGCGCGGGAGGCGACCATTACGCGATGAAACGTCATGTTGGTTGCGCATCCCGAGGTGATGGTTCACGTTCACCGGAAAAAAAAATCAAACCATTCGCACACCTGGAACCTGGGACGACAGGTTTTCGGTGTGCAAAATGGGGACGACGTTGGGTCATTTGGCCCAAGCGCCGAATTTGGGCAACTCGACCGCCAGGTGTGAAACAACCCAGGGCACCTGGCGTAGGCCGAATCGCCCAGGGGATTCGGTGTACCCCCCGAATCACTCACCAAACCCGGCGAAAGCCTTGTTCGGTGTGCCGCCAGGGCGATGGCGAACCCGCGCCCGGGCAAGATTCGGTGGTAACGCCGAATCTATCCGCATGAGCGTTGTGTTTCGGACGACCTAATGCTTGTTTTAGCTGTTTGCAGATGGACGGCGGACTCACGGCCCTCAGGGGAGCAACACTAAGGAAATTAGTGCATGCGCCTGATGACAAGTGGGGCTTAGGCGGTCGGCCACCCGGGAGATAAGGCTTAGTGCTGCAAGCTTGACTGTTTAGCCCATTGCCAGCAATGGCACAGGGCTTTAGGGAACGAACCCTAAGGGCAAAATCGCCATGTAAATGCCTACGGACGACTATAAATATGCCCGGACAACAACCATGTAAAGGGATTGAGTTTGGAGTAATACATTTGTTCCTACCACTCGTGTGTTATTCGTGTGTTATTCGTCATATTTCATATTCGGGTTCTAGGCTTTCAGCCTAGAACAACAATTAATCACCAGAACCTCACTCTTATGTAGTTGATTTTAAGGCCTGACATCAACTCATACATATATAGAAGCATTTTCAAGTTTCTAGCCTTGTTCAAATCATTTTGAATACATATGATCGTATCGTCAGCATATGGCAATATGGCAACCCCATTTGGTATGATATGGTCAATAAGTCCACATACTAAACCATTCACTTGAGCCTGCTGAACCATTCTGGTTAAGGCATTGGCTACAAAATTGAACAATATGGGAGACAAAGGGTCTCCCTGCCTAACACCCTTGTAGCTTTTAATATATTTACCCATCTTGTTGTTAAGCTTCACACTTACTGTGCCACCCATAACAACAGTTTTTATCCAATTACACCAGATTTCATTAAATCCCCTAGCTTTGAGACATTCAAAAAGGAAAACCCAATTCACCTTGTCGTAGGCTTTTTCGAAATCAAGTTTCAAAACCACCCCGACATTCTTTTTAATCTTTGTCTCATGTAGAACCTCATGAAGAACCATTATGCCACTCATAATGTTCCTGCCCTTCATAAAGGCAGTTTGGTTTTGATGAATCAATTTTTCAGCAACTTTTTCCAGTCGAATAGTTAAAACTTTCATAATCAACTTATAAAGGCAGTTTAATAGGCATATTGGCCTAAACTGCTGAATCTTGGAGGCATCAGCTATTTTAGGAAGTAGAGTTATTATTCCATAGTTTAACCTCTGAATTTCCACCTTCCCTTTGTGAAAATCATCAAATAGTGATATAATATCATTTTTCACTATTTCCCAACAGGTTTGGTAGAATTCTATTGGTATCTTGTCAGGCCCAAAGCAGCCTTATTACATTTTATTTGAAACATGGCATCTTTTATTTCTTTTTCCAGGAAAGGGCAACATAGAATTTCATTATCATAATCAGAAACTTTTATAGCATTGTTCCAGACATCACCATTCAATCTAGCATTATGACTTGTAGTAGGTCCACAAAGATTGGAATAATATTCAGAAGCATGTTTAAGAAGATTATCATCCCCTTCAATTATCATACCTTCATCCTCTAAAGAAATGATACTATTTTTCCTTTGTCTACCACTAGCTACTCTATGAAAGAATTTTGTATTCTGATCCCCTTTCAGTAGCCATTCTTCATGACATCTTTTATGCCAGTAAGACTCCTATTGGTCTAAGAGATTCAGATTCTCTCTAACCAACTCCACTTTCCTTCTCATTTGCTGGACATTAAGTCCAACATTTTCTTCTATACTTTCAAGCTCCCCAATTTCATCACTTAATTCTTTCCTTCTTTTTCTCAACTTCCCTTGCAAATCAAATCCCCATCCTTTAAAGTATTGTTTAAACAATTTTTGTTTTTGCTGAATTTTATCAAGACTGGACTTAGCCCTACAAGGTTTCTCCCATATTTTTTTAACATTTCGAATGAAATCCTCATTTGACAACCAGCTCAGCTCAAACCTGAACTCAATCTTTTTACACCGAGTAATTAACCCCAGAAGAAATTATTAATGGGTTATGATCAGATACCTCCCTAGGAAGTTTCTTGACTCCCACTTGGGGAAACAGGTCTTCCCATTCCTTAGTCATCAATATCCTGTCTAATTTTTCTAATATTGGTATTTCTTGGTTATTAGACCAAGTGTACCCACCACCAGACATTTCAATCTCCTTCAATTCATGAAAGTCAATAAGAGAGTTGAACAAGCCAGAGTATCTCTGCACTCCTTGCTGTCTATTATTCTCTTAGGAAAATCTTATGATATTAAAATCCCCCCTATAAGGAGAGGTCCAGAACTTTTTGAGCAAAACCTGGATAACTCAGTTAGGAACTCTATTTTTTTCTCATCATGTGCAGCTCCATATACCACCATAAAATTCCATTTAACTCTATGCACTTTATTCTACAAGTTAATCTGTAAGAGAAAAACACCTTGATGAAAAGAACCCACGTCATAGAACTCAAGTCTTACCCCAACCAAGATACCCCCAGATTTCCCTTTTGATGGGTTATACATCTAGAGATAATCTTGATGTGGATCAAATTTTTTAATAAGTTTGTCATCACATTCTTTCACCATAGTCTCTTGGAGACCAATAAAATGAAATTTGTACTGGAATATTATATTTTTGAGAAAGGTAGCAATCCCTTTTTTTCTTAGACCTCTGCAGTTCCATATCAAACCTTGCATTAATATTTAATATAACTAATCTTTGGGTTTTTTGTTTTTGGATGAGGCCCCTTTGGGTCTGCCTCTCCTTTTTTGGGGCAGGATAGATTTATCCTGAACCTGCACCCTCCCCTTACTATTGGGGGAAAGAATGATACTTCTTCTTCTTTCTCTTTTTCTTTTTTCTGGATTCAACCAGTACATTGATAGGGTTCCTAGCCCTACCCTTGATCTCCCGCAGTGAGTATGGATGAGAGACCGGTGGACGGGGGCGACGGAGGCGCGGCGGCTAGGGCAGGGGGCGAGCAGAGGAGAGGCGGCTAGGGTTTAGGGGGACTTCCCGATCTCCCGGCTCCCTAAAGGAAGCCGGAAACAATAATATGTTTCTGCTTAATTGATCCAATCAATGTCTTACAATATATAAACTCCTCTCATCTAATAATTTATAAAATACTCCCTGGACTAATAATATTTCTAATATAAATAAATGACGAAGATAATTGGGCTCCTAGCCCATGTAGCCGGTCGGCCAGGGGGCTCTCTAGCCACTGGTCGATCTCTCTAGCCACTGGTCAATCCCCTCCTTGTATACACGATGCCCGTCATAACACCTCTCCCTCCCTCGACAAATAGCTCGTCCTCGAGCTGCACATCGAGGTTGAGGGTCTTGAAGTCCTCGAGAAGCTCCCATGTCGCCTCATCTGGAGCAAGGCCGTGCCACTGGACCAAGAGCCGCCAAATCCCACGGCGTAGCTGAGCACGCAGCACCTTCTCCGGAGCGGGCACCAGGCGCCCATCCTGCACAGGAGGCAGCACGGCCGGGCCCGTCGGAGTGACGCCGTCGGGGAAGGTGTAGGGCCTGAGCAGCCCCACGTGGAAGACGTCGTGCAGGCGCGCCTCAGTCGGTAGGTGCAGCCGGTATGCCACCAGCCCAATCCGCTCCAGGATCTGAAAGGGACCAGCGTAGCGGGGGCGAAGCTTGCCCTTGGCCGGCGAGCCGAGGGCATGGGTGGGTCGGTGAAGTAGTCGGGGAAGCACCCATGCCCCCACGTCGAACTCCACCTCATGGTGGTGCTAGTCGTAGAAGCGCTTGGCGTACTGCTGTGCCTGAAGAAGCCGCTCCCGAACCTCCTCCAAGAAGGCGTCGCGGTCGCGCAGCATCTCGTCCACGGCCTCCATCGTGGCCGCCCCCTCCTGGTGTGGAAGAAGCGAGGGGGGCGGCCGGCCATAAACCACCTCGAAAGGTGAAGTCTTCAGGGCGGAGTGGAAGGATGTGTTGTAGCAGTACTCGGCCCATGCAAGCCAATCCACCCACGTGCGAGGGCGGTCACCAGTCGCACACCGCAGGTACATAGCAAGCACCTTGTTGACGACCTTAGACTGCCCGTCGGTCTAAGGATGGAACGCCGTACTAAGGCGCTGCTTCACACCTGCACACTTAAAAAGGTCGCGCCACAGATTGCTGGTGAAGACGGGGTCACGGTCGTTGACGATGGAGGTGGGGAAGCCGTGAAGCCGCACGATCCCCTCGAAGAAGGCACGCGCCATGGAGGCAGCGGTGTAGGGGTGACTTAGGGCGATGAAGTGGGCGTACTTGGAGAAGCGGTCGACCACCGTTAGGATCACCGACTTGCCGTGGACCTTGGGCAGGCCCTCGACAAACACTATGCCAGAAATGCTTATTAGTGACGCGTCCTGATTGTCATTAGTGACGCAGAAAACACGCGTCACTAATCTTGCGTCTGAGATAGTATGCGATTTGTGACGCGTCTTTATGCGTCACTGATAGCCTCTATTGGTGACGCGTCCAGCCAAAAAACGCGTCACTGATAGCCTCTATTGGCGACGCGTCTAGCCAAAAACGCGTCACTGATAGCCTCTATTGGCGACGCGTCCAGCTAAATCGCGTCACTGATAGCCTTTATTGGCGACGCGTCCAGCCAAGACGCGTCACTGAAGTGGACCTTAACAGCGACGCGTTCTGCCAATACGCGTCACTGATATCAATTTATAAAAATAAAAAAAAAAAATAAAAAAAAAACTCTACAGTGGTCCTGATTTACACGTATTACATACATTTCAGCAGTCAAGTCTTTACAAACTCTAGATACAACTTATCTACAAAGCATCTGCTAGAGGAACCACAGCCTAGAAGATTTCTAACAATAAATGATCATTACATAAGCTATAACTACATGGTTTCTAACAGTACAAGAGCTGTAACTACATTTGGTAGGGTTGTTCATGAGATCCTGCAAAACCATTATAAACCAAAGTACAAATTTAGAAGTGCCAAGAACAAAGAATATTGTAACAAGCAACAAGGTTTGAAGCTATCAATATTCAGAAAGGACAACATGTGAAATGAATACCTTCTAAGTACTTCCTTTCCTCTCAGCTTAATGTAGGCCAACTGCATAACCAAATAATAAAGCTGAGCCAGTTGAAAAATCAAGAAACCAATTTGCAATAGAATACAATAGTAATTCTCAGAAAGAGAGCATTTCAAGTTTACCTGAAAAATAAGGAGCCTTATGCAAAGGGCCTTCTCTGAGGACTTCCCAAATAACCGAAGGAATATGTTTAACCAGATTCCCATCTTTATTCGAAAGATTGTGCTATATCAGCCTTGAATGTAGAAAAGGAAATGATGATGCTTAGCTACCAAAGTTGCATACGCTCTGCAATCTGAAGCTATTCGGCATGCTTTTTTAATAATATAATTACTGAGTAGCAAGCAACAGTCTCAATTATTAGTTTCACTTACTTTGGCTGTTAGATTTGACATGACTAACTGGACCTTTTCCCTAGTTCTTGAGCCGCGCAACATGACCAGCCTTGGTGATCTTGCTAAAAGCACCATTCAGCCAGCTTGTTCCAGCAAACACATAACTGCAAGTTGGATAAAATACTAGAAGAAATTAGCAATACTCTAAAGAAATCCACGAACATAAAGATATCCAGTCCTCAAATACAACTAAGTGTGCAAGTATTCATTAAGGTACAACAGATCCTTTATTAAATTCTGAGACATATAGTTAAATGTATATTATTTAAGCATTAAGAAAAGTGTGAATAAGAAAAGAAGAACATTCTGTTAGATGCAAGTGACAGCATGCCTGCAGATTCATCGAATGCAATGTACTACGGGTACAAATAAAAAGTGCAAAGCTAGGCTGCGATGAACTGCCAAACTATTAAACTACCAAGTGCTCAGATGGTCAGGTACAACATGCAACAACTCAGCTTCATTTAGCTAACATGGTGAGGTGTCAAATCCAATGTGCATTGAATGAATTCACATACCACATAGTGAAAATGTGCATACAGTTCATTAGGGCTAGACCTGGCAGTACATATTCAGACTACTTTCTACTCCTTCCATGTCAAATTACAAGGTAGAGAATAGAATATATTCAGTACATATTCAACCTTACTATATCTAAATCTGTACTGTATAACGATTATATGTTTGTGAATGTACATAATAGAATATAACACAGAAATGTGCCCAACAAAGCATGGTCACAAGATATCTCAGCAGACATGAAGCTCAAGTGCTCAACTCAGTCATTTGTAGCTGTATTCAAGTTAAAACAATGTGAAACATGACCATGAGCCCTTGCTCCAAAACCCCATGCAGGAAATCTCTATGAGGGTCATAAAACTGCAGAACTATGCCAACCCCGAGTATTGCCTAGTGTTAAATACAATTAGCAGGCTAATGTTGCCTAAAAAAATTAAGCATAAAACAGATCCTAACCTGATGATACGAATTAGGTCTGCCAGAGGGGTCAATGTAGTGCAAGGACTATGGTGCGAGGGTCTCCAATCGAAGCTGAAAATACAGAAAAATCAGTCACTTATTTCAAATATAGACAGAGTTACAGATATTATAACATCAGCTGACAAATCAAGTTAACCAGTAAAATCTACAGCCATCATGAAATTGAGCTTGATTCCACTTTGGAAATATAGTCTAAGAAAGTATGCTGGACTGGAAAATTCAAACCTTTCTTTGTGTTTTGTGGATGTAAAATTTGCTCCGGATCTTGAGGTATATAGATTCTCAAGCTGAGTAATGGTTTTCTGAAGGCCCTGTTAAAGGCAACCAAGGACATAACTCATCTCGGAATGGGCAGCAAAAGATAAGATATAATTCACTCAATAGTCATTTACATACCCTATCAGGACATGGTCACCACTGGAATTAAAATCAAAACACTCAACTAGTTATGCATGTGCTAAGATATGCCAACAGAAATACCTGTAAAATTTACATGCCTTGCTTCCATACTACTGTGATGTTAAGGTGATTGTTGTTCAAGTTGTCAGGCACTACTTCGGTTTTGCAGATAGCAATGGGACCAGCAGTCTCTACTAGTTTAGATATTCTTAAGAAGCGATCCTGTATAATTAATATCAAGTAAAAGTAACACTTATGAGAATTATAATTATCAGCTTATAACATTACTCTAGCGAAGGAAGTTTATTTATCCATACACTTTTGGACAACACATCTTTAGTAAAAAATGCAGAGTATGTAGGCTTGTAACGAACATCAGACATCCCAATTCTGTCCAATCACATAAAGTAGCAGATATTCATCATTGCAAAAAGCAAGGGAAATACATCATCGTTGGCACTTTCTATTCAGTTCAGCTATTAAAATTCAGATATTCAGCAGATATTCATCACTTGGCACTTGATATTCAGATTCGGAAATGGCACCTGCTATTAAAATGAAGCACGACATCCAACTATACTAAGGGCAGATTTATGAGACATTGGAGAATATCACACGCAAACGGATCCATGGAGATCCCATGTCCTAGAAGGAAAACAGGGGAAGTGTTAGGGTTTGGGGGTACCTAGGTACTGAGGGATTCAGCCGCCATTGGAGGATCAGCCATGGATCCAAACGAACTGACATGAGCGTCCATGGATCCCGTCGACCTTGCACGAGCGACCATGGATCTGGCCACCCCGGCCCCGCCCGGCCGGCGTGTGGCGCCCCGCCGCAACGGACGCCGAACCCTAGCGCCGCCGCCACCGGAGGGGAACGACCCAAGGGAAAACGTGAGGGCAGGGGAGTCGCTGCTGCATCGTCACCAGGCGGAGGGCCTCCATAGCTCCCGACTTCTTCCAGATCTGGAGAGGAGAGGAATGGGAGGAGAGGACGAGGAGAGGAGACGAGGAAGGAGACAGAGATAGGACTGGGAGCCCGCAGGGGGAGTTCGGGTGTCCGCCGGACGCGAGCCTTCATCTCCCAACTGCGTTTCATAAAAAATTCGGGTCCGGGGCGGCTCATGTGTGACGCGTCTTACGTACCCGCGTCAATGTGTGTCAAGACAGTGGATCTCGGTGACGCGTTTTGATCAGACACGTCGCCCATAGGTGTATTTTTTGCCTGGGAACAATGTATCGGTGACGCGCTGTGTCTATGCACGTCGCAAATCTCGTACTTGTGACGCGTTTTCTTTGTATGTCACTAGTAGAGACGTCACAGATAAACAATTCTGGCATAGTGAAAGTCCATGGAGATGTCCGCCCACACCTGGGACGGCACGTCAAGGGGCTGCAGGAGACCGGCCGGCTGTGTGGTCAGCGTCTTGTTCCGCTGGCAAGTGTCGCAGGAGCGGACGAAGTCGTGGACGAGGCACCTGTCGCCGGGTATGTAGAAGTCGGCGCGGAGGCGCACAAGGGTTTTCTGGACCCCCTCATGCCCCGCCGCGTGCGCCAAGGTGACCACCTGGTGGCGAAGGTCGTCGACGTCCGGGACGTAGAGGCGCTTGCCGTGGGCGAGGAAGCCATCGCGCTCGGCCCACGGCGCGTCAAGGGCGCCCTCGGCGAGCTGCTGCAGGAGGCCATGGGGGACCGGGTCGACGGTGGTGGCGCGGATGGCGTCGAAGAGGTCGAAGGACGGGCCGGAAAGGGCGCACGCCGTCGCCGTGTCCTCGTCGCGGTGTGACAGCGCGTCGGCCGCGGAGTTGAGCCGGTCGGGGCGGTACTCCACCGTGAAGTTGAACCCGAACAGCTTGCTGAGCCACTGGTGCTCCGGCACGGTGGACAGCCGCTGGTCCAGGAGGAACTTCAGGCTGTAGTGGTCGGTGCAGACGAGGAAGCGGCGCCCCCATAAGTATGGGTGCCAGTGGCGGACAGCCTGCACCAGCCCGATGAGCTCGCGCTCGTAGGCCACCAGCTTGATATGGCGGGCGGTGAAGGGGCGGCTGAAGAAGGCCAGGGGTCCTCCCCCCTGGTGTAGAACAGCACCGAAGCCTGTGCCCGAGGCATCACAGTCCACCACGAACGGGCAGTCGAAGTTCGACATCTGGAGCACTGGGGCGGACGAGAGCGCCCGCTTAAGGGCGGCGAAGGCCTCGGCGGCCTCCGTCGTCCAGACGAACGCCTCCTTCCGTAGGAGACGCGTGAGGGGCGCCGCGACGGAGCCGAAGTCGCGGATGAACTTCCTATAGTAGCCGGCAAGCCCCAGGAAGCCGCGCACCCCACGAGGAGAGCGCGGCGTCGGCCACGCCTCGACGGCAGCCACCTTGTCACCATCCATGGCGACGCCGTCGGCGGAGATGACGTGACCCAGGTAGGCGACGGAGAGCGCCCTAAAGGAGCACTTGGACCTCTTCTGGAAGAGGCCGTGGGCGCGCAGGGCGGTGAAGACGAGGCCGACGTGCTGCAAGTGCTCGGACCACGACGAGCTGTAGATCAGTATGTCGTCGAAGAATACCAGCACAAACCTGCGAAGGAAGGGTCGGAGCACATCGTTCATCAATGCCTGGAACGTTGCAGGGGTGTTGGACAGCCCAAACGGCATCATCAGGAACTCGAAGTGGCCGTGGTGGCTGCGGAACGCCGTCTTCTTGATGTCCGCCGAGTGCATGCGCACCTGGTGGTACCCGGAGCGGAGGTTGAGCTTGGTGAAGTACTTGGCGCCGTGGAGCTCGTCGAGGAGCTCGTCCACCACTGGGATCGGGAACTTGTCCTTGGACGTGCGGTCGTTGAGGGCGCGGTAGTCGATGCAGAAGCGCCACGACGCGTCCGTCTTCTTGACGAGGAGCACGGGCGCCGAGAACGGCGACGTGCTGGGGTGGATGATGCCCTGCTCCAGCATGGCGGCGCACTGCCGCTCGAGCTCGTCCTTCTGTAGCTGGGGGTACTGGTACGGCCGCACCGCCACCGGCGCCGTCCCGGGTAGCAAGTGGATGCGGTGGTCGTAGGGACGGGCCGGTGGGAGGCCGCGTGGCGTGTCGAAGACGTCGGCGTGCTGAAGTAGAAGCTCGTCCAGCAGCGGGTGGTGCGGGTCCGCGGCGGCCGCCGCGAACGACCGCTGCTGGGAGGGCGCGCCTGGGGCAGCCACGCACTGCCAGGTGACGCGACGGCCGTCGCGCAGGAAGGAGACGGTGAGCCGCTCGAAGTCCCACGTCAGGGGCCCCAGCGGTCCCAGGAAGTCGACGCCGAGGATGAAGTCGAAGCAGCCCAGGGCGAGGCCGACGCAGGAGATGGCGAACAGCGCCCCGTGTATGTCGACCGGGACGTCGCGGGCGATCCCCTCGCACGGCAAGCGCTCGCCGTTGGCCACCGTAACGCGCAGCTGGTCGCCTCCCTGCGGGGCGAGACCAAGGCGCCTCATGGCTGCACCCTGCAGGAAGGTGTGGGTGGAGCCGGTATCCAGGAGAGCGAGGAGGCGCTCGCCCTTGAGCGTCACCGGCAGCAGCATCATGTTGTAGGTCCTGATTCCTGCAAGAGCGTGCATAGAGACCACAAGAGCATGAGTATGGGCAGCGTCGTCAGACGAGGTCTCTGCAGCGGCGTCCTCCTCCGAGACGGCCGCATCGACGAGGAAGTCGTTGGCCTCCAAGAAGAAGAGTCGGGGGCACACGTGTCCCCTGACGTAGGGCTCGTCGCAGTTGAAGCACAGCCCCTGACGGCGGCGAGAGACGGCGGAAGGGGTGCGCGGCCGCCCCTGTACCCGGCGCTGCAGCCGCTGTGGCGCGCGTCTGCTGCTGCTGGCCCGGGCCGCCTGGTGGTGTGGCGCCTGCTGCCACCGGCCGCGGAGGTAGGGGCGGTCGGACAGAGGGTCGGGCGCCCCTCGGCGGCGGAGGCGGTGGTGGAACCGTCGCTGCCGCGCGCGTTTCGAAGGCGCGTGCCAAGAACATGGCTGTCTGTAGATCCGGCGGAGCGCGCATGGCAACGTCAACACGGATGTGGTCCGGGAGGCCACCGACGAACAACTCCGCCTTCTGGCGCCTGGAAACATCTCTGGAGTGCACCAAGATCGTCTGGAAGCGCTCCGAGAACTCCTGGACGGAGGACTGGAACGGTAGGCGGCCCAGCGTGGAGATGCCGGAGCCGAACATGGCGTCGGGGGGACCGAACCAGAGATGGCATAGCTGCTTGAAGCGGTCCCAGGAAGGCATGCCCTCATCCTGCTCGAGGGCGTAGTACCACGTCTGAGCGGCGCCGGTGAGGTGGTAGGACGCCATCCACGTCCGTTGAGACAGCGGCGTGCGCTGTCCCCAGAAGAATTGCTCACAGTGTGTGAGCCAGCTGAGCGGGTCGACGGAGCCGTCATAGGTGGTGAAGTCGAGCTTGTGGGTTTTAGGTTCCCACGCGCCCGGCTCCATCGTCGTGCGGCCGCCGCCGCTGCTGCCGCTCGGGGCGCCCCCGCTCGAACGCCTCCTCCGCTGCCGCTCGGAGCGCCCCCGCCCAGGGCGCCGAAGGAGAACGACGACGAGGAGAACGGCCACAGGGATGAGCCATGGAACAAGGGTCCGTCGACACCCCCATAGAGGGTGCCTCCCGCCGGTATGCCGCCATGGGACTGCCCGGGGGCCAGCTCCGTGGGCCGGACCTGCGTAGTAGTGTAGATCGGCGGCTCCGTCCGCGATCCGTACTTGAAGTCGGGGATCGGGGACGGCGAGTGCGGGAAGGCGATCTGCGTGATCGGAACGCCGGCCGTCGGAACCGCCGCGAGCTGGGCGTCGTCCCGGGGCGCGTCCAGGGCCGGCAGCGACGAAGGCGGCGGTGGGGGCCCGTGCGGCCCGGCCAGGAAGAGGTGGATGCCCTTGACGGCCTTCCCAAGTTCGAGCACGGCCGCCGTGAGTTCTGCCGGGGTGAAGACCGGCATCGTCTCGGACGAGGAGGAGCCGAGGTCGCTCAGCGCCCCGAGGCCGCCGGACGGCACCATGAGATCGGAGGGCAGCGGGTTGGTGTTGGGCGGCGCGGTGGTGGAGGGCGTTAGGACGCCGGTGGTTGGCACCGGAGGATCAACCATCGCAACTGAGAAGCTAGATACCAAGTTGATAGGGTTCCTAGCCCTACCCTTGATCTCCCGCAGCGAGTATGGATGAGAGACCGGTGGACGGGGGCGACGGCGGCGCTGTGGCGCCGTGATGAACAGGAGGCGCGGCGGCTAGGGCAGGGGGCGAGCAGAGGAGAGGTGGCTAGGGTTTAGGGGGACTTCCCGATCTCCCGGCTCCGTAAAGGAAGCCGAAAACAATAATATGTTTCTGCTTAATTGATCCAACCAATGTCTTACAATATATAAACTCCTCTCATCTAATAATTTATAAAATACTCCCTGGACTAATAATATTTCTAATATAAATAAATGACGAAGATAATTGGGCTCCTAGCCCATGTAGCCGGTCGGCCAGGGGGCTCTCTAGCCACTGGTCGATCTCTCTAGCCACTGGTCGATCCCCTCCTTGTATACGCGATGCCCGTCATAACATACATAATCATCAAGGTCAGATTTTTCTTCCTCTTCCCAAGTTATGTATTTTCCATTACTTGTGCCCTCATTATCCACTTCTTCCATTTTTTCAGGAATATTACCAGAACAGGATTGTTTTTTATGCAAATCATGTCTAGCAGTCTCAAGATTTTTTAAGAGATCAAAAGTATCAAAATCATTAGCATCTACTTTAACACCCATATTACTGGAAATACTAACAATTTCTTCAACAGGTAAAACTGAAAAGGAGTTTTTGTAGGTTGGGTTACCTTCCAAGTTCCTTTTCCTGGCCATCTGCAGATTTTTCTCCATGGTAGTGAGTGTAGTAGATTCCATCAATCTCTCACTCCTCCTTCTTCCCTGCTTTATGAGGTCTTGAGTAGCAGATAAAGCTACATTCTTCTCAGCTTGGATCACCCCACCTTCTTCAACTCCCCTTCCTTTGTTCAAAGAGCTTTCACTGTCATTCATCACCAGATTTTTATCTTCTTCAATGGTACCAGTTACCCCTTCATCTTTCTTCTCCTTCATGTTCTCCATTCCCTCAGACATATCCATCACAGGATCATTGCCTATAACATGACAATCTTCCTGTACATCAGTTTCAGCTTCCCTGGCTGGTACAGCCTCAAACCTTCCATCAGGAATTGCATTCACCTTGACAGTTACACTTTCAGTATCTGCCTGTACACTTTCTTGAGTGTTAACAATGCCATCATCAGTGATGAAGACTTCAGGGGACACAGAGATTTCATTAATTGTATCTTGGCCAGGAGTCTCATCCCTTTCTTCAACTTCTATGGTGTTCTTTGACATATCAGCCAACATGTCCAGGATTATAGCAGATTTGATGCCCTTTATCTCAATATCACTTGATGGCATTCCCATTGGAGCTTCACTGTTATTAGCCATTTTCCAGACCTGAGAAGTACTTCCATCTTCATTATCATTACCTCTCCCTTCCCCAGATATTCTTCTGCTTTTCTCAGAGACATATCCATCATCTTCTGAGTCCAGATCATCACAAGAGTCAAACTCATTTTCCTTCTCAGTCCTTGCAGCCCATGATTCTACTTTACCTTTTCTGGCATCCTTCATGAAGGTAGATTGCCACTTATAGTTCCCACTTGTTTTAGGCGGTGCAGACCAGGCCATGTTTTTCTTACCCATATCCTTCCCATTCCCTGTATTGTTCACTGCAGGGTTTGTCTTTGCTTCAGGAGCAGCAGCAGGTTTAGCAGGAGTACCATCTTTCTTTTGCTCTGCACTAGCAGACTGATCACCATTAAGAATCATGGTCCCATTGGTTTGATTTTTCTCAGTACTATCTTCAACCACCTCCCTTTCAAACTCAAAAGGAATTTGTTGCATACCAAGGAATGCTTCAGCAACTCTTGGCACCTTGGTCACATCCCTACATGCAATTTTGACCCTAACATAGTCATATCTATGTCTAGTGCCTTCATCAATTTCCTTGGCCTTGCCCACCAGTCCAACTACCTTGCCAATTGTTGGGACTGACCTTTGATCAGCTAGGATTTTCTTGACCCTGAACCAAGCAGTCTGTAAAGAACCTACAGTACCCACCATTGGCTTCCATCCTTCAACCTCCAGCTTGGCACCATTCTGCATAGTCAGGTTCTTAATATAACTCTACTGGTTGGCCATCTTGATGGTAGGAAATCTCAAGAGGAATCTGTCATCAGCAATCTGCCTTGCTCTCCATTTCCACATCACATTGCCTGTCATATTAGCAAATTCACCTTCTATCTGCCTGGCATTGGCTGCACCATTAGTCACAGATATCACATTGGTACTAGCTTTTTCTAAAGAACATACAGTTAAAGAAGAGGCGATAAGAAATCATCATCCGCAAGGACATGGTGGTGACATGATCTTATTCATGTTTGTATATATTATACGGAGTAATTATAAGTAGATATAAGGTAAAACTAACGAGGAAGTAAGCAATCAGTAATTCAGTACAATAGTGCTAGGGGAAAAAGGCAAGGCAACGTATATACAACAGAAAATGCGAGGAGCATGAAGAAATCTACACACCAGCACACAAAGCGCAAGTAGGGTTTCCCTTCAGTAATAAGGGAAAAAAAGGAATGGTAACAAGCTATGGATGCTAAACTTTACCATGGTACTTGACAATTGCGGGCCTAGGCATCTCTTTTGTGATTACACCGTACTCCCGCTCCTCCTCCATCTCTGCCATGAGATCGGCAAAATACTCTCTTTCAACTGTTCTTCGGTGCACCCTGCCTCGGCCAGCTTCTTCGCGAGGTCGTCGTCGGAATCGGAACGCCTCGCCGAAGGGAAGCCGTGGAGGTCCATGATTGCGCCCCGCCCGCGTCAAAACTTGCGGCGCCACCCGCAGAGACGAGGCCGATCTGATCTAGGGCTTCCTAAAACCGTGTGGATGGAGGAACGAAAGCACGGAGTGGGAGGGGATTTGAATTCGGCCGTCGGATGCGCGAACCGACGGCATCACTTCGCTGCTAGGTGGGCCTCGTGTGGCCATGACGCTGGGAATGTCCAGCGATGTAGGTGTTCCAACCTATGTTACACGGATACTCCAAGGGGGGTGACGTTTCCGTATTCGATACTCGTCGGATACGCGGATACAGATACTCGGATACACCATTTTAGTGGGTTTTCTTTTAAAAAAGTACGTATCCGCGTATCCGATACGTATTGTATCGGATACCCGTACCCGTACTCGTGTAACGTAGGTTCCAACTTCCAAGTGGCTGCTCCAATGCAAGAATTATCCAAATTGCTGCAGATGACAAGAGCAGCGGCGTACGAGAACCTATCAGGACGCAGCCGTCGCAGCTTCACAAGCCTGAGTACATCCAAACCCTTCTCCGGTTGGGCGCTCACCGCCAGACTGGAGATCAGGGCGTTGCGCGATAGGAGGTTGGGCTCCGAGAGCGTCTTTAAGACGTCGTGCCCTGCCTCGTATCAGCCGCACTTCGTATACATCGACACGATCGAGTTGCCACGAAGGACGCGCCCGAACCCGCTCTTGACGGCGTGCGCGTGCACCTGCGCGCCCGCTGTGGTTGCGTGCAGCGCGGCGCAGGAGCGCGCCACGCTGGTGTAGACGTGCTCGTTCGGCCGCTCGTCTCCCATCTGCGCGAAGATCTCCACGCCAGCTCCGGCCTTCCTGTCTGAGCGCAACCGGAGATGAGCGCTGACCAGGAGACGAGGTTCCGCCGCGGCATTTCACAGAACACCCTCCTCGCGGACTGGAGGAGGCCGGACCTCGCATACGAATACGAGACGATGAGGTGGGTGCGTCACGTGCGTGAGCTGCAGAGCCGGTGGTGGCGCCGTGGAGAACGAGAGACACTAGCCTTCGCAGGATCATAGCGTGAAGAGTGGAGATGAGATGCTGGGCTTTGCGTTGCGGTTTTGCCCTGGACTTCCGCGTCCAGGATAAAAGAATTGAAGACCGATTTGACTGTTTTGGTCCAAGACGAGACGAAATTGTCGGCCATCACAATTGCTCTTCGCATCCAACACCATTTTTTTTATATAAAAAACAGCACATCAGGATTTCATGTGAGTTTTATTTGCATTAAATAGCTTCTCACATAGGCAATTGTGATAACATGTCAATGTCTTTAAAGGGGGAAAGAAGAAATGAGTGTCATGGGGATGAAACTCTCTTAACACGATTATCAACTCTCTATGAATCATGGAATTAAATGCCTATAAAACTATATAATGAAACTTTACATTAAAGGTAGGGGTTCCATCCGAGTTTCATTTCATTTCACATGACATGGTAACCTTGAAAACAATACTATGAAACTATCCACTGAGACTGGCGTAATCATCACTCGTAGTTGATTCTAATGTATGGTTCTACACAATTATTATTTTTTCCCAATCACATATTTTCTCACTCCATCCATTCAAATGTTAATATCTACTTCCTTCGTCCCTAAAAGATTGTCGCTTCACTTCTCGATAAACAATTTGACTAATTTTATGTTAAAAAATATAAATATTAATGGTACATTGTTAGTATCATTAGAAAAATCTTTGAATCTAGTTTTTTAATAAATTTATTTAAAAATTTAAATGTTGCATGTATTATCTATAAATTAAGTCAAACTTGTGACACTTATCCCACAAATGATGGTATTTTAGGGACAAGAGAGAGGGGGGGGCATGGACCCCTGGCAGACCTAGGATTTACCACAAGATATGCCAAAAAATTCATGCAATTTAACAAAGTTATTTACAATTCGGTAAAACCACATCAGTAAATATATATGATAAAAAAATGAAAGATTAAGCAAGAAACTACGGTACACACGTGTGGCATGCACAGAATTCAAAACATGAATCAAGGACGCAAGGCATTGGGTTTTTGTGTTTCTTTCTTCCACATATATAAAATTTGCATTATATCTCCATTACAGCCTGTCCTCGGGGTATGTCTTGGCTCACCAACAAACCCTATAGACCCGCCCTTACCGTGGGCCACAAATACAAGGAGCGGACCAGCCCAATGCATCTTCAGCTCCGCACAGCAGCCATCAAATCCCAACTCGAAGCCTCATTTGCTATTTAGCCCCCTAGCTCATTTCTAAATTCGCCCCTACTTAATAATATATTTTCTTTTAATCATAAAAGTCCTTGTTTTTTTATGCACAAAACAAGATCCCACCTGGTTATAATTCTCTAAAAAAACAATGACATATGAACATTAGATGTCATACTGATAGCCTTAAGTTTAGCATGTCTACCTTAAACATTCGTGACCACTCCAAATTTTGGTATCGGTCAAATTTTGGCTTTATTACGAACGAAATGTTTATATATTTTAAAATCTGATTTTGTCACTGCCCCAGTTTATCAGTAATAGTTTTTGACTATGCACACAGAAACCGTAGGCCAAACACACCCTATGTTCATCGAATGTGTACATAGGTAAATGTCGGGAAGTTTTTTTTAGACATGCGACAGTTGAACTTGATTGGGTTGTGATAGAAAACGCTAGGTGCATGATGTTTTAACCAAGATATTCTGTTCAATTTATGCGATTCAACTTTACCAATTTGTGATATGATGTGTCCGTCATGAACCCGGCCCCTCGCCGATTGACGTTTCTGCGAGCACAAACAATTTGTTTTTTTGATTGCTCATCAAGCTACTATCTCTATCCAGTCTCAATCGAAAAAATATTAGATGCAAACCATTCTCTCGGTACAATTGTAAAAACCCTTTTTAGAAACTCTACGTAGATGTTCTAAAAAATTACAAAATGATGCATATTCATAGTTCATTCATAGATATATGTCAGAGCAAAAGTAAGGAAACAAAATCAGTCTATAAAAATTTACATATAAATGACAAGTTTCATGTGCATTTACTCTAGAAGATAAATTCCTAGAAATTTTGTCTCATACACTTATACCTAAAATTTGTTATTTTTGTATGAATTTTTACATAATAAGTTTTCTTCCCAATTATTGCTAAAGCGTATATCTATGAATGAACTATGAATATGAATTATTTTATAATTTTTAAAAACAAGTAGAATTTTTAGAAGAGTTTTCACGATTACACGAGAGAGTGGTTTGCACACCTAATATTTTCTCATCTAAATCTATTCAGCTCACGTCACAGACGACCAGTGGCGGAGCTCGGTGCAAAACATAGGGGGGCCGATTTATCATTGAATTACTTATATAAAGTCCCTTCGTTCTAAAATTAAGCGATATTCTCATTTTTCAAGAATTCAATTATTTTTAACTTCGACGAAATATATAAGAAATAAATAATATAATGCAAAAACAATTATCATTATATTTCTTCTTCAATATACTTTTACAATAAATTTATTTAAAATACAAATTGCGTTAATATTTTCTATACACAAAATCTAAAGCATTATTTATTTGGAACTAAGGGAGTAGATCATATAATTTTGAATAGAGGGAGTAGAGAAACCATGGCCCTGTGTGACAACAATCAACTTATATTAATACATACATCATATATGTAATACATACATATACTAAAGTTACATGTAACATAGAGATAAAAATATTCAACATATTTTAAACAGATTAGAGCTTGAAAGTAAAAAAAATAAAATGAAGGATTCATTGAGAACACAAAAGTAGTCATAGCTGTAGGGCTGTACTCCTATATGTTTTATATTTAGAGGCAAGTTTCATGTGCATTTACTCTAGAAGATGACCATTTTGGCTCATACACTTATACCTAAAATTTGTTAGGTTTTCGAGTAGTATACGTAGACATGGAATCATAGAATTATTGCTAAAGCGTAGGGACTATGGATCATGGAGATGAACCATCAGGCAACACACAACAGGTAGGCTTAGAATTCAAGAAGGCAAGGGGGCCGGAGCCCAGTTTTGCCCCCTACGTAGCTCCGCCTGTGCAGACGACTCACAGTCACAGGTCCCATCGCGATAATCTCAAAAGAAATGGAACGCAAACAAGCATAGTACCTAGACGCACTTTGACTACTGTAGCTAACATTCATCGGACACGCGCCACGTCATTTCTCCCGCCCAAGAAGGCCTATCGCGCAGCGACGCATGGACGAACACGGCGCTGAGTCACTGCTCAGTCGTCCTGCATCAGGCAGAACGCGCCGTCCGGCGCGCCTCCCGAGCAGCTCGCGATGAGATCGAACAGCACGTCCGGCGGCACCTCGTCGATGACGCCGCACACGTCCAGCTCTCCGAGAGGCATCGCCATGACGCCGCCTGCTTCGTCCTCCGGCGCGACGACGAAGCTCTCATCAGGCACGCAGCCGTAGTAACGCTTCAGGAGCTCATCGATCGGGCCGATAAGGTTTTCATCCGCCACGAGGCCGGCCACCAGCTCGCCGCCGCCTCCGGCGCTGCTGCTGTTCCGCCCGTTGTTATCTCCTGTACTGATCAGCTCGCGCTTGCGCTTGTCGTGCACACCGCGGACTACGTCCTCCAGGCCATCGTCGCGGTCCCTGTCCTCCTCCTCTGCCTCCTCGTCACCGTCGCCGTCGCCGTCGAGGGGCGTGATCTTGAGCGAGCTCTTGAGGCGACGGCTAAGCGTCTCCTCCTGGCGCAGGATCTTGGACCACGTGTCCGTCTCCTTGGCGCTCATCTTCTGCTGCAGGCGCTTGGACTGCCACACGAGCTTGCGCATCTGGTCGAAGCGCGGGCTCATGTGCTTGATCACCGCGCTCAGCAGCGAGATCTTCCACGCCTTCTTGAGGTCATGCGGCTTCCGGTATGGCGGCACGCCCTGGTGCGCCTGCACCTCGCCCTGGGCGCCCCACCACGTCTCCTCCCCGGTCGGCCACCACGGCGGCGCCAGCCCGCGCTCCAGCGGGAAGCTCCGCTGCGGCGGCACGCAGTGCTGGATGAGCGCCGAGAGCACGGACCCCAGCGTGCTGTCCTGGATGTCCTGGAGCCGGTAGAGGCAGGACGCGGCACCCAGCGGGCTCCCGCCGGTGGCGGTTGGGGAGACCGTGAGCGCCATGGGCCCGGACCGGTCGAAGCTGACGTTGTCCTTCCACCACCCGCGGAGGCTGTCGGAGGAGCCCGACATGGGCTCGCCGGCCTCGTCGATGACGCCGTACACGAACCCGCGCGCGTTGCAGGCCTCCATCATCTTGAGCATGTGGCGGAGCACGCCGTCCTGCGCGCGGAGCATCGCCTTGCGCCGGCACCGCACCTCGGGGGTCTCCTCCTCGTCCCCGTCCGCGCCCGCCGCCGTCGGTGGCGCAAGCGGCCGCCTGGACGACGGGGCCGCCCCGCCGGCGCGCCCCTCCAGCTTGCTGAGCAGCATTTGGTCCTTCCACATGCGGCGCTTCAGGTCCGAGATCTCGATGGGCTCGGAGACCGATTCAGAGTCGCTCAACTCCTCCTGCTCCAACTCCTGATGAGCCGCCTCGAATGCTTCTGCGCCTGCTGGGACAGCGCCGCCGCCACCGTGGGCGACATCGTGCTCCATTTTTGCCGACTCAGAGAAAAGATGCCTCCGGCCGTGGATGCCGTGATTCATATAAATCACTAAATCAGAGTGCTCTGCTTGTACTAGTGGGCGGCGTCTCCTGATCGAGTCCTGACACTGGTGATCTAGCTAGCTACTAGTAGATTCTAGGACGGCAGGCAAATGGTTGCACCGGCGTGGGGAGGATTTATAGGCGATCAGAAGTTCAGAGAAGAAAGCCAAAGATCCGAGAGTCAGAGTCAGAGGATGCATGCATGCATTGATGTCGTGACTTGTGGCGTGGCTCCGCCGCAACGACCCCGTGACGGTAGCCAGAGGACGTGGCCGTCGTCCCGGAAATGGAGCGCGCGCATGGAAGCCATAGGCTCCATTTGCAGCAGCACCTATAGGCCGGTAGCACATGCTCTCGATTTGGCTCGCAAATGTGCGCCACAAGAATGCAAGGTTCCTGTCGGACTTACGGGCTACTGCGGGACTTGCGGGGAAACAAAAAACGTGTGATTAGCTTGTGGCCACACCTGCTCTTTGCTTCATTTATTAATGCAAGAACTTGTCCAAAGATCAAAGTCTCGGAGGAAGGTTAATAATATAGTTGGCAGACGCGCTGTAAGAATTTATGCAGCATTCTCTCGGTCTACATATATAATACTTAGGGATTTAAGCGTTTCTGCCCCTTTTTCGAAGTCTGTTTGTGATTTTGCCCTCATTTTTTTTAACTTTGTGATTTTATACCTACAATCTTTAAACAAAGGAAGACTTTACCCTTGGTATGTTAAGTCCCTCTAACGATGTTAACTTTTGGACAAAATGGTGACTTTGCTCGTACGTTTCTACCCTTGTTTTATTATATTGTGTTTTATCTATATTCAGCAACATTTTAGTTAACTATCCACATAAGCACAATTTAATATCACACTAAAGTGTGAATTATCGCATCCCAGTGGCAGGAGAGGGACATAAGGGTATCCTTGTCTTTTTGCGTATGTGTATTTTTTTCTTTTCTTTTCTTTGTTTTTGGCCATTTAATCAATCTATCTTAGACAGTGTTACATACTGGGGGTAAACGGAGCTTCATTGAAAAAGAACGATGCTAAAATCACAAAGTTAAAAAAAGGGACAAAATCATCATTGGACTTTATAATAGGGATAGAAACACCAAAATCCTTAAGTCTTCACCATTAATACATAGCTCACTCGTCTTACTCATAAAGTTTCTTGATTCTTATGAGTTATGTCTAAGTCGGCTATAAACTTACAATTCGCTTCTTTTCTCACTCCTCTCCTGTCTCCTCCACGTCAGAATTCAGCCGGCTTACAACTGCTATTATATTTGCTCTTAGAAGAATTTAACAACAACATGTGTCCAACTCTGCTTATTACGCCCCAACTCCTCACATGGAACATGCACGCATACATACACCGGCTCTCTTGTACCTTTGTCCTCACTTCACGTAATAGTGTTAACCTGAAGGTGCTACTTTTGAAGCAATAAGGATTATAAACTTAGTCTTCACCCTCCAAAATTTCTAAAGCGATACTAAATCTAACAACAATAAACACACATGGGGCATATGGACTAACTACTATAGGCTACTAATGGGCTGGGGTGTTACAATAGAATTATAGACACGGGTGAACTGAACACGTCCATATTAGGGCCTTGTTTAGATTGTAAAAAGTGAAGCTAAAATGCATTGTAGCACTTTCTTTTGTATTTAAAAATTATTGTCCAATCATAAAATAACTAGGCTTAAAATATTCGTCTCATGATTTATAACCAAACTGTGTAATTAGTTATTTTTCATCTATATTTACTGTTCCATGTATGTGTCTAAAATTTGATATGATGGAAAGAGAGTGAAAAAAAATTAGAATTTTAGAGCAATCTAAACAAGACCTAGGTGTTGACTATGACCAGTGAACAAAACACATCACCAATGATAAGTCGTCAGAGACTCTCAATAGATGAGTCTATCAAGATAAGGGATGTGAATAAAGTGCGTCCCTACTATAACCTCTTCTATAGTGCCGTGCATACTAGCCTTCTTGGAAGTACATTAGCTTCTATTCCCACCTATTAGAATCTAGCATTGGGCACTAACATTATAGAGTTAATCACTCCACGGTTATTCTTAAATCATGCTCCACTTGGAGGTCAAGAAAGCTACTGGAGAATTGATTGGTGATTTTTACGAAATACTTTCTGAATTCCATTCAGAAAATCCTTTACGACTTTGCTTTGGTCTCTTCCAAAAAATTGCCAAACATAACAGCTGCATCAGTTCGCTTAGCCATTTCCTCATACATCTATCCAATTCAATATTCGTTGCCATGAGAAAAATCTGAGTACACTATGAATACCCCAGTCATGTACAACATTCTATATTCTATGTTGCTATCCCGCATTGAGCCCTAACCTAACACTGGCATGCTTATTTTAAATGGTTACATAGAGCCTGTTTGGGAGGGCTCCCAACAGCTCCATGAAGCTGTTGGAAGCTGTTTTTTTTTGCCAAACACGTTTTTTTAAAACAGCTTTATGGGTGAAGCCATTTTTCTTTCTCTCTCACAAAGGGATGGAACAGCAGAGAGCTGAAAATAGTAGCTTTCTCCAGCTCCTCCTGACACATGTGGGGCCCATCCTGCAAAAAGACAGGTTCTGCCCCGCTGAGAGAGAGAGGAGAGAAAGGGGTAAAAGATGCTCAGAGCGGGTGCGGACGCGGCCCGTTGGGGCGCCGCCGCAGGGCGTGGTCGCCGAGGCTCACTGCCAAGTGGGCGGGCGGCCGCCGGAGCTCAGGATGCCGTCGTCAGGCTCGCGGCCGCATGGACGCCCGGTCACCGGAGCTTAGGGCGCGGTCGTCAGATGGGCACAGCCGAAGGAGCAAGCAAGAATCTTGGCCGTCAGGGCTCGCTTGCGCGGACGCCGAGGCACATCCACCGGCCTCCCGCACGCAGAAGCCGGGGGCACGGCACACAGGAGTCATGGCCCCGGGGGATGCACGGGGAGCTGCCAAGTCCGCCGCCGCCGGGCACGGGTACAGCCGCGGTGATGACGCACTGGATCTGCTCGAGTTGAAGACGACGGCGCGCTCGCGGCCCAGGACCATGGACGGGTACAAGACTCGCGGTGGAGGAGCGGCTGCTTGACGGAGTCCTCGGCAGCGGCAACAGCAGACCATGGCGCAATCATCGCGGCCGCCGTTGCCATGCGTATGCGTATGGACACGGAAGAAGATGAGGGAAAAGGCTAAGGGTATATTAGTCATTTTTCCAGTGGAGTTGTTTTAGTCTGCTATATGAAGCTGTTTTGCCAAACAAAAATTATAAAACAGCTCAGCTTCACCTAAAGAGCTACTCATGAAGTCATTTTACAAAAAAATAGCTTAATTGGTGAAGCTAAGCCCTCCCAAACAGGCCCATAAGTGGTTGGCCCAATGAATGGTGCTTGAAAAATATGTGAATGGCCGTTCTTTTACGGTGCGCTGGTCATGGCCTTATTTGACTGTGAGAAGTATAGTTGGTGCGACCTTGGCTCAACTTTGTATTTCTTACAAAATGGGAACCAATGCTTTGGGAACATGGAGGCCTCCCATAGTGTTAGACGTGTGTTTTGGTTATAAGAGTCTCTGATGAAGTGTTATCAGAGACACATTTTGTCTATGAGAGTCCTGATCAAGTGTCATCATAAACGTGTTTGTTTAATGCGCGTCACTGATTTCTTGACATTAGTGACGTGTTTTACGTGTTATTGATGTGTTCATATCAGAGACATAATATTAGTGACGTGTTTTTATAGATCTGATAACTGTTTATGAGTCTCTAATTTGCAGTTTTGGCATTGTCTTTCATTCTAAAAATGAACACTATACCACTATGAACCTAAAAGGAACTATTGGCCAAAGCACTGTTTTTTTAAGATTACACATACGTCCAACAAGCACACACACTCACCTATATAAACACACGTATATAAACTCTACTCTATGAGAACCTCTGAAGGACTAAGCCGGCTGTTCCCGAAGTCATCATTGGCACCTCATTGTCTGACACTTCATAACGCTAGAAAATCATGAAATAAATAAATCTAGAAAAATACAAGTACCAGTGTCAAGTCAAGGACTTGATCCTAGGTGGACAAGTTTCACCACAAGGAATACAACCAGCTAATCTATGATCAGTTTTACTTTCTCATAAGCAAAAAAAAAAATCCCGTAACTTTATTATATTTTTAGAATACTGTAATATTCATAAGAGAGAGAGTAAATATGGCACGGAGAGAGAGTAAATATGGCACGGCGTCACGTTGGTAACGCAAACAGCTGACGTCGGCCAAGCACGTTGGTGCGGCGGCCGCCGGCCGCGGGGCGCCGAAATCAATCACGGCGATCTCCTCTCCAACGGCACGGCAAATAAACGCACACATAGACACCGAGCTTAATTACGTCATCGCTGACATTGGCCTTGTGGACTGTGTAGTAGGAGTAACTCAAGTCAGGCTTGCACACTGTATACAAATATCTCTGGTCGCAAAAGGAGAGCCGACAAATATCTCGCTGATGCTCAGCTAAGGTTGTAGCTTAGCTTCCCAAGACTTCCACGCTACTCACACATGTAGAGTCGACTCGAGTCTAGAGTTCCAGTTGCAATTCCGCCATCCATGGCAGTACTCAGTACGACTCGACTCGACTCTAGAGTTCCAGTTGCAATTCCGCCATCCATGGCAGTACTCAGTACGTACTGCCCTCTTTCTCATCAATCACAACATGTGCTATGCTACTGAGTCGGCGCGGCCGCGGAAGTTTCTGTAGCATCGCGTAACGAGAGATGCATGCATGCATGGACGTGCAGCAATTATATTTGTGCGGTCAATTTGTGGTTGGACGATTGGAGCCGACATGCGTCCATAGTTCCAAACCTCTTCCAAAGTTCCAATGCTGCGACGATGGCAAGCGGTGGGTAGTGTGGGTTCACATTTCACATGTCTCCTCTTCGCCGGAGTGTCGACTAAAGAAAAGCGGCGGCCTATGATCTTTGCCAGAGTCATTCGTCAAGTCGTCATGGCGAAATTAGGTCAAACCTTATTTGGATCGGTCAAGAGTACTAATACGTTAGGCACGAAATGGCTTTGAGAGGTCCAGAGTCTAGACTAAGAGTGTCAATTCAAAAATGTTTTAAATCATTATTAGAGAGCTAGCACTTAATAAAAATCATTTTCTATATATTTCTAATCTTCAAAAGTTTTTCAATATTTGTGTGTCGAGAAAAAATATTCACTCTAGATAGCTAGTCTCGCTCTCTTTATTAATATGACTAGCGAGAAATCTGAAATAGGAAGTCTTTAGAAGTTACTCTAAAGCCGGCGAAACTCTTTGTCCGAAATTGCATGCTAAGACTCTAGGGTGTGTTTGGTTCAGGAACCAAATGGGTTGGGTTGGGTTCAACCCATTTTTCTGGGTTGGAATCAACCCATCTGGTGTTTGGATGAGAGGGTATGTTCAACCCAGTTTTTTGTTTATTTAGTGGAGTGGGGAGAAGTGGATTGGATGCCAATTTAACAGCATTAGCATCAATCATCAATGGACCCCACATGTCATCCACGGGCCCCACCTGTCATCCACTTTTTTCCTCCCATCTTCTTCCTCTGTACATACCTCCCAAGCAAAGCTCGGCTTCCTCGTCGCCGTTCTCTCGATCTCCGCCGTCTGCAGGTGCTCCTCCCTCCCCATCTCCGCCGCTCGCCGGCGCTACGCCCCTCCTCGCCGCCCGCCGGAGCTCGGCGCTCGTCCCCGATGCACGCCAGAGCTCGGCCCTCATCCCCGCGGCCAGAGCAGCTCCAATCTCCGTTGCCTGCCGCGGCCCCCACCCCAACCCCACGTCGCTCGCTGGAGCTTGACGCCCATCCGCGCTGCCAGCCGGAGCTCGGCCCTTCTCGCCCCCGTGCCCAAAGCTCGTCCCCGCGGCCACAACGTCCGGTCTCCACGGCCACAACGTCCGGTCTCCGCGGCCATGGCGACCCGTGTCTCGCGTCGGCGGCTCGCGCCTCGCCCCGCCGCCGTGGCCACGGCGACCAGCCTCGGCGACCCACGCGCCCGCGCGGGGTCCCATGGTGCCCCGCGCCTGTGACCCTCCCCGAGCCGGAACTCGCCCGCCATGGTGCCCCGCGCGGTGTCCATGGTGCACCGCGCCTTCTCGCCGCCGGCCGATGCCCTCCTATAATGCTATTTAAGTCATATACTGAGGACTATAATGCCGGCCGATCCACTTTCTTAACATTTAAGTCTAGGACTATAATGCTATTTTACAAGGGGAAAATGTGTAGGGACCTAACTCCAACCCCTGCCACTCGAGGATGACGTCCGACGTGCTAAAGAACAGCATCCTGCCATCACCAGTGATGAGCTTGTCCATGATGCAACTGAGCGACCATATGTCAACCTGACCATCATATTCCTAGGTCCTAGGAAGAGCTTCGGTGCACGGTACATGTTTGAGGACGCAAGTGGCCCGGAGTCATCCTTCTCCTCTGCCTATACCACCAAGTATATACTGAAGTTTAGAGTCTCCATGAATGATTTAAATTTCTATAAACAATGAATTTTATTTTCTAATTTTGCGAACTGGGCAAAGTGTTATATATCAACTAGGTACTTGTTAGCATGATAGTTGGTTTCGAAAGTTAGAGAGACATGTAAAATCACTTGTTAGCATGAAAGTTAGAGAGTAACTGGGAATCCCGGCCACGCAGAGTTTTTGGCCAGGACCCTCGCCCGCGTCGGCGAGAGGGGCGTGCTCTCCCTCATGGAAGACAGGACGGCAGCCGCCTGATCATGAGATGCCTCGACACCTTCTCTGCCGCCCATAACCAGGTAGTACATATATATGCATGCATATATGTCGACTCTGATCCATTTGCATTGGGTGGTCTGATGTGTATGTACCTGCATCTGCTGCATACACGCAGTTCATCACTGTTGCCATGGCAATGTCTCTCCACCGCGTGTGCCGCGACCGGCACGGCTGCCACGTGATGAACAAACTCATCGACATGGCCGGCGTCGACGCCCAGATGTGGAGCTCGCTCGTGCACGCCGTGTGCTGTGACGACGGATTCGCGCTCGCCGAGCATGGCTACGGGTACGTACGGTTCAACGCATTGTTAGCCATGTTAGGCCCATCTTATCTGACAATGACAGCTCCGCCGCCGTTTAATTGTGTTTTCCGATCATCGCCGGTGTGGTGTGGCAGGAACTACGTACGTGGTGCAGCACGTGCTCAGGAGCGTGCCCCAGGCGAGGGCCTCCGTGCACGCCGCGTTCCGGGGCCGGTACGTGAGCCTGTCGACGCAGATGGCCGGAAGCCACGTGGTGCAGCGGTGCCTGGAGCTCTTCTCCCCCAGAGCGCGTCGAGCCGCCTGAAGGAAGTTGAGCCCCTAGGCGGCGCTGCCTCCCGGCGTGGCGTGACAGCCCAGCGTGGGACTCGCAGCCAGGCCACCAGAGGTGGCGCAGGAGGCCGGGATGGCAGCGGGGGAGGAGGCCCGGTGGAGGACGCTGTGACGGGCGCAGAGGAACGCCGTATGTGGAAGCACGTCATCCTCCACATGCGAGCAGTCCTCAACGGTGACCTCCTCCCACCACTGTGCCTTCGAACGCCGAGAGGAAGAGGGGTAGAAGGGTGGGGCCTCAGGGGAGAGGGCCTTGCCAAAGGCACCCGGGGAGGAAGGATGGTTGGAGATGGCAGCTGGCGCGATGGGTGGGGCAGACCATCCATCCTCTAAGGCTTGCGGCGGAGAGGGTGGGGCGGTAGTGGAGGAGGTTGTAGCAGCGACGCTCGCTGCCCTGGTGACAGCTGGGGGCGCACGACGGCGTCCGCGACGACAGCAATCGGCAGTTTCGATGAGTACGACCATCGGGGGGGCACCTCAGCGGCCAAGGCCGGTGACTGAACGCTACCGGCGGCGCCCGCGTCCACGCCCGAGAGGCTGACCGACGGGGGCGACACCCCAACAACCAAGGCCGGCACCGCGGCCGGCGAGCTGGGCAGCGCTGGAGGAGGCGGGGCGGGCGGCGGCGGCGGCATGGCCGCCCGCGTCCGTGCCCGAGAGAACGACCGGCAGGGGCGGCGCCCCCAACGGCCAAAGCCGGCGCCGCGGCCGGTGAGCTGGGCGGCAGGCCGCTGCCGGCAGCGCTGGAGGAGGCGGGTAGGGTGGAAGGCGGCGCCGGAAGAGCCGAGGGCGCTGGAGGCGGGCTAGGGCAAGGGACCTCCCGGGAACAGCCATGGAAGAACAGATCCGGGGAAGGGGAGCAAGGATCTGGGGTCGGATTGGTGGGAGGGGGCTGAGCAGGGAGGACGGCGGCGAAGGCAAGGTCGACATCGCCATCGCCCGGGGGGGGGGCCTCCAACGGAAACATGTAGATGAAATTCTTGAACTAAGCCAACAATAATCGCGTCAATTGGACATCTAGCACTCGAGATATAAAATAAACAAGTACACTGTGTTTGAAGGTGCGTGACGAGAATTGATCATGTAATAATTTCGTGATTAAGCAAAATCTGTGAAGAGTTAATCAACGAAACTTTTTAGCTCACAAGATTGATGCCCTATCACAATTTTAGATGAATCAAAGCAAGTGTAACCAAGTTATGTAGAGGCCGGATGTTGTTTATTCTTTATCTAAAAAAAGTGTAACCAAGTTGACCAACAATCTAAAACCAAGAAGCGCTAGGCATAAAAGCAAAGAACAAAGTTGAGAAACGAGATTACCAACACATCATCTCACAAAAACTTGATCTCTATTTCAAAGATATGTTCACAGGATGCATCACATAAGCATCCATACAAAAATTCTCCACGAATTCCAAAACCTAAAAATAGCTACCCTGCTGCCTTTTCTTTTCTTCACCCACTCAAAGCCGAAGTCCTGTAACCACACCTAATATAGCTCGTTCGGACATCCTCCTTTTACATCCTGGCCATTGGCCAACGCATGGGCCAGGACCTTTTCTTGGTCACGCGACGCGCAGCAAGCTAATCCTGGACTCCACCACGTCCAGCAATACCACCGACGCTACTGCATCACCTCTCCTTGCCACGTTCTGGTCAAAACCAAAACCAAAACTGGTAGCATCACGGGGGGCAGGTTCAGGCCCCTTTTTCCTTTCCCTTACCTTTCTGTAATGTTTAAAAAATTTTCTTGTAATAAAGCACTGTAGGGTGCAAACCCCTCCAGTTTTTATTAAAAAAAACTGGTAGCATGCTGATCCCCTTTTATCTAATGCGCACTTAACCAACAACGTTCAGCAAACCGTCGGTTTCCTTGCATGATCCATAGGCATCCATCACACCACGTATTGCTGAAGCACCATCTGGCACATGTGCAGCTATTCACGTATCCATGCACATCTCCTGTGCCACGTGTCATAGCTACCAACGACCATCACGCCCCGCCCGTACATCTCCCATGTACTTCTCACGAAGTGATCTACTTGACTTCACCTACATTGTTCTCTAGCACCAATGTCCCGCATGACATTTTTAATCGATAAGACCTCATTCTTCCTCGAACTTAGTCATGAAACCTCAGTTCCTCCCTGAACCAGTCCGTCATCGACCATGTTCTGCCTCAAGCAACACCTGCACATGAACAAACAAGCAAACAAGTCTGAGCCCAAGTCCACGACTTGACTCAAGTCAATCCGCACAACACCTCACATGAGCATGTCATGCAACAATACCAAATCACCATGCTATCACAAGCATATATAAGCACCATAATCCAAATCACTTTGCAATGCCAATTTCATATCAAACCAATTTTTCATCACATGATCTCACAAGTGCATTCTGAATTATATTACCATTGCTCTACAAATCTCAGAGGGGTAGGGGAGGGACCGGGGGGAGGGGGGGGGGGGGGCGCTTGTTCCAGGTCCAAAAATTGGACGGGCCCCCCATGTTCATATTAATAAATAAACTTCTATTTTCCGAGTAGTTAATCATGTTCTCATTTGATATGTCTCCATGTAACTACAAAGCTCATTTTCGTCAGTTTTTTACTTGAGTCGCTTCAAGTCGGTAATTACAAGTGATCAAAGCATGAACTAATGATCTCGTAACAAATCCTTTGAAGATACAATTGCACAATAGGTTGTTAGATGCTATCAGGCATCAGCGTGCATGTTCGCCAGGAATATTTACCGCAAACTCTCTGCACCTTGAGAAGGATATATGGCAGTTCATTCAGAGCAACATAGTGAGTGTTGTGCACACTATTTTGTTGCGTATTTAAAATGTTGCCTGGCAGATAAATTTTGCTGTTGATGAGTCTTGTTGGAACGCGTGGAATAACGTATTAAATGTTGTGGTAGTTGTAAACTTTTGTGGACACTAGCTCTAAATCGATGCTAGTTATAATGTTTGATTGCTTTCGTCGTGTGTTCGTTGTTGTCGATGTCCAAAGCAACCAAATGCATGTAACCAGAATCAATTGATCCATGTTTGTCGGATGGTTTCTGCGGCTGATGTTGGTTTGTTGTAAAAAAACATTGTATCATAGCTGATAAACCAGGCTAAAAAGTTAAAGCGAACAGGGGTTGTTTGGATGGGATGCTAAGCACATCCTACAAGCATAATGCAGTCTTGCCTTTTGTTCTTCTTGTTTGTTCCTGCTAAGCCAGGCTTCAGGAAGACATTTTTTGGGGCTATAGGAAGATATTTTTGGGGTAGTTGGAAACGGATCCACAAATTGTTTCCATGAAGCTAGACTACCTGCTCGTTCGCGCACCACTCCATTGATCCGCGTCAATGAACTTTGCCGCCCCTGTGCGACCATCGCCGAGCCCATTGGCGGATCCAGGGGGCTCCTCCCCCCCCGGCACCCAGAAATACAAAGGGATTTTAGCCGAACTCGGTAGATGATTGGCTGGCACACCTAAAAGATAGACCTCCCATACCTTGCTCGATAGGACTGGTCTACTCCTGTTGCATGAATGTGCAGTGCACTGTAGGGTCTCCAGGAACGGAATGGCTACTAGTGTTGACCACCATCAAACCAATGATTTACTCTACACACCAAAACCGGCCCTGAATCGTGGCCCAGCCGTGCCATGGCCAGCAAGCCGCATCTACCTGGCCGGTCGAGCGACCCGCTCCTGCCGTCCCGCGACCGCGCCCTGTGCGTCTGCAAGTAGGAAGCGCGCCTGTGCCTGGGCTGCTGGGTTGGCCAGTGACTCACCAAGACGTCAGGGATGCAGAGACACTGATCTTCCCTTCTAAGCTCATCCATACTTATCTAGACATCTAGCATTGTTTGTTTGGTGTGTGGGTGGGTGGGTGGGGGGGGGGGGCGTTGATATCATGAAGCCCCCTATACTTCTTTTTTTTTTGCGATGACTGCTTCGAGGAAGAGAGCCTAGAGTTTGAAGATGAACATTCAACTTCCTAAATTTTCATCATATATAGGTCCATCATTGGTGGATGACAACAGGAGAAAACGAGAGCCCTGTACCATGGATGCCGAGCAAGGAGGATGACAGCTACATGTTGCAATCACACAGCAGCGGACACATGATTTTTTTTTTATAAGTATGCCATACAAAAAAATTCACAATCAAATTCTATAAAGATCTATAAACTTTGTAGCCGAAATTGCGATCAAATCGAAACTTGCATAATAGTATAAACTTTGTTGCCAGAAATTACGATCAAGTCTGAAACTCACATAATAAAAACTAAAAACTTTGTTGCCAGAAAATGCGATCAAAGTCCAAAACTTGCATAATATAACTTTGTTGCTAGAAATTGTTATCAAGTCCGAAACTTGCATAATATAAACTTTGTTGCTAGAAACTGCGATCTAATCCGAAACTTGCATAAATTACAATTCAAAGAGTTCACACACCATACTAAGGGATATGAAAGTGACGATTACATATATCATCTTCACCCACTTCAAACTATTTGTATTGCATTATATGCAGTTTTTATAACTGAACAATTGTACATGAATACACAATCTATCAAGAAGCTCTCATAAAAATCTCTACAACTAATACACCGTAAAAACAATCGTTCACAGCGAGCGAAGCCACACGCCCCCATAAGTGGGACCATCTTGCCCGACCCCGACGCCTGCGCCGCCTCCCCAGTCCCCACGCCCCCGCTGCGCTCCCTTGCCTGGATGAGGGTTGGCCGCCGCCTAGATCGACGCCATCGCCACATCCCATCGATGCCGTCTCCAACCAGATCGACGCCGTGGCTGCCGCCTAGATCGGCGCTCCCTCGCTCTTCCCGTCGCCGTAGCAGCATGTCGCGCCGCCGCCGCCATCGACGCCGCCGTCAGTCTCGCCTCAACGGATCCGGTTGCTATGCCTTTTCTTATGCCTTTTCTTATGCCTTTTCTGCTAACTTTGAAGATTGCTATGCCTTTGATAATATACTATAACGGGTTAAATATTAAATCTCTTCTCTATATCTGAAAAGAGAAGTGAGACCTGAGCGAAGTAAGTTACAGTATTCAGAAATCTCTATCCCTACAACTAAAAAGCCATGCAAATATTATTATATGTGGATGAGACATTTAAAGTTTATGTATTAATCAAGGAAAGAAAGGGGAGGAAGAAAGAACAGCAGAGCCAAGGTCGTAGTATAACCATGTAAGTCCAAGAGGTGAACCAAAATCACTTCCCATATTATTCATTTCATAGTCTTGGGCATCCAATTCAAAGGATCAATGTTCTTAATGGTTGAACAATTATGTTGTACTTTTCAGCATTGCTATCCATAAATCTAGGATTTGCTGTTCAGTTCAAGACACTAGGATATGCACTATATGGTGAACTCAATATAATTTTTTGACACTTATGTGCCTTCAGGTGATGAATCAGAAAACATCAATTCCATGAGCAGATGGTAATTGGGGATGCAGGCTTTGGGAAGGTCTACATACAAGGCCCTGATGCAGTATGGAAGCAAACTAAGCAAACTCGCAGTAAAGTGGGGCAACCAGAAGCGTCACCAAGGGCTGAGAGTTCCGAGCAGAAATTGAACTAATGTTAGGACTGTGACACCATCATCTTGTGTCGCTCATTGGTTACTGTGACGGACATAACGAGATGATCTTGGTGTCTGAGTACGTGGAGAAAGGACCTTCCGTAGAAAAGCAGACTGACAAATCAGACGTGTGCTTTCTTGGTGTGGTCCTGCTCGAGGTGATTTGTGTGAGTCGAGTTATCGACCTCACTCTTCCAAAGGACATGATTAACCTTGCAGAGTCGGCTATCGGGGAGAGCTTGATCAGATTATCGGGGACAGTCAGGCTTGAAGCACTGAGAAAGTTTGGAGATAGTGTGCTGAGCGTCCTACTATGGGGGTTGTGCTGTGGAACCTGGAGTTTGTGTTGCAGCTGCATAAGACAGGTCCAGACAGGTCCGACATTGACAGTATGAACCAGGTCTCTGAACTCCCTTCAAATGTAAAGAGAGCAAGCTCCATGGGTATCAAGTGTCAACATTATAGACAACTAATCAATGCGGAAGGAAGGTGAATTGGATTGAACTGTTCCAGAATCACTGAAAAATGTTCAAAGCTACAAAAAATAGAATGGGATGCCTCTTGCTTGACTACACTGTCTATAGGGAGTGAAATGTGCGTTTGTATATCAGGTTGATTAATGAAGTTTATTGTTTGCCATTTTTGTATCCCTTGGTAGATTGGGACAAGAAGAAAGGCACCTTTTTAGTGTTTGGTCCACTTAAAAAATTGTGGCTGTTTACCTAATTATGAGGGACAAAACTAGCAGCAATCGGTAGTGTCTGGTGCATTTCTGTTGTTAGTTTTTTGAGAACTTAAATCCTTCAAATAGTACTACCCATGGTGAATGTTTATTAATTTACAATAGTGTAGCTATGAGGTTTTAGAGTGGTTTATGGTTCCATCTAAATGTGAACGCATTCCTTCTTTAAGTGTTTCGATTTCTTTGCATAATCTATTCCTTAGTTGATTAGAAACTAAGATATCAACTATGCTCCAAGGCTTACATTGTTCAGCACTATTTGGACCTTTCTTTAACTTGTCTTACCGCATTTGATAGAGAAGGCAAAGGGGAGCCTGAGGTACAAAATTAACTTTAAGAAATTATAAGTGCAACATGCCGTTGGGAATGCGAGAGGAGGTCCAATCGAATTGCGCTGTCAACATTTTGAATCGAACCGAATTGTGTTGTTAACAGTATTCTAGCATTACCTTGAGTTCAGTTAGTTTTGAGTGAGGGACTTGTGTAATATTGATGTTCTAAATATCACGATTGCGATATCTTTTTCTATAACAGTATAACACACACTTACACATATGTTAATCATGGTATTATGTTTTCCCGTTGCAACGCACGGGCATTTACCTAGTGATCATAATACATAAGGAAGTGACAGACTGACAGGGCTACTGCAGTTTGGTGTCTGCAGCGTGCGAGAATAATCACTGTGCTTCTTTGGTGCTTCCTAAAATAAACAGCAGGTGTACGCAAGCAATTGAAAGCTGATCAACTGAAAAGGATTGACCAAGCCAAAGGACCTCTAACCTGGTTAGATAGCTCCAGGGTTCCAAGGTTTTCTGCGAGCTGCGTGAGATGTTCTTCTTAATGAAAAACCGACAGGGACAGGGACTACACTCCCGGGTGGTTCGCGTTTCTTTTTAAAAAGATTGACCGAAAGAAAACAGCAGGGCACAGGCAGATCCCAATGTAAAACGACGACCTTGCCGTCTTGCTGAATGCTGATGACATGACGTTCATCTCCTTACTCAGGCACAACCCCAGTGCGACGTGGAAAGCGGAAAGTCTGAAAGCCACAAACCAGAACGGGCTGCCCGGCAGGAACGCCCCCATCGGCGGGTCCAGCCTCTGCTCCGGGCTCCAGCTACTATGGCCGCTTGTACCTAGTGCAAATCCTGCAGGCATCAGCAGAACAAAATCCGCGGCGTTACGGAGGAGGTCTAGTGCGATGGAGGAGTAGTAGCGGACATCTCCGATCACGATGAGGGACAATGCCAGCGTGGGCGTTGGCCAAGAGCAGAGCAGGTGGGCAGCAAGCGTGGGGAGTTCTCAGGCCTAGAAGGATCCACTGGGAGGCCGGAGGCCTGAATGGAGCCCAGCGCATGGAAAAAAAAACCGCTCAATCGTGGATGATCGTGTCATCGGTTGGATCGTAGGGGCACAGATGACAGACGGACCGGAAGGCACCAAGGTGAATTTCCTTGTGTATAAACGAAGTCCACGCACTCTACGACTACTACCACACGCCCATACATACAGGATAATAAATACGCTTGACGTTCATGGAACAAGCGCCGGGCTTCCCCTCTGTCTCCAACATGGAAGATGGGAATCGATCTGCCAGTGCCAAAGAGAAATCTGTCGCCGTCGACTACGGCGAGATCGGCAGCACCCGCGGCCACAAGGGAAGTCATGGTGGCATTGTCATCAACCACGGCGGGAGACGCGCCGCCGCTGACAGGCATGATGATGGCTACAGCGCCCACTTACCAACGACGAAGTTTGACGATAACGGCATCAGCACATCATCCTTGCCTTGTTTGCCTTTGGCGATAGCGCCCACTTACCAGTACGTAGATCCGGGCTACTACGGGCCAATAACCGGCCACGGCGGTGGTAGTACAGCATCGTTCCCTTTACCTTTCAGCGGCTCCGCCGGTGCCCCTGGCCTTCAGCATCATGTACGCACCGCCGGTAACCAGGTGTTCACCGGCATCGGCAGCAGCAGCATCCAGCATCACTATGAGCTCTATCATAGTGCCAACGGCAACGTCGTTGGCGGCGGCGGCGCAACCTTCGCCTCGCCGCACATAGGTGATGACGGCGGCATGCACTACGCGCCCCATCATGCGCATGCGTCCAACACCGGGCGGCCACGCTCGCCGCTCCCGTGGTCCATGGACCAAATCGACAGCTTCATCGGCAACTCGCTACGATCTCTCAGCATCCGCGACTGCGGCGACAGTCTGATCCTCTCTCGCGCTCGCGGTGGCTGCCGCCGGCTGTCGGAGTTTGTGAACAACAACCTGCAAGAGCCACCGCAAGATCTGGTCGTCGGCATTGACGACGCCGGGCATCAGAATCCTCGGCGTGGCCGCGTCTTGAGCGACGACGCCGACCATGATGACCAGTACTACGTGGGCAGGACGATGGAGGACGTGAGGGGCGCCATGAGCAGCGTCGCCAGGAACACCGCCGGCTGCCGGTTCCTGGTCCGGATGGTGGCCGAGGGCGGCGCCGCAGCGGCGCAGCAGGTGCTCGGCGAGGTCGCCGGCGATGTCGTCAGGCTCATGGTCCACCCCGACGGCCACGCGCTCGTCGAGGCGTTGGTGCAGTACTTGACTGACGAGGATATGGCGCGCGTGCTCGAGATCCTCGACACCGCGTCCCCTGCTCAGATCGTCTCGGTTGCCAGAAACCATCAAGGGTAAGATCTCATACAGTACCCATAACTATTACTGATCGTTTTTATATGTGTTCTGTGTTCGAGCAATTCTTTCACAGGTCCAACATCCTTCAGGCGCTGATCGGCAGAGTAGCTGGGAACCCTGGCCACGCAGAGTTTTTGAGCAGGACACTCGCCCGCGCCGGCGAGAGGGGCGTGCTCTCCCTCATGGAAGACATGGACGGCAGCCGGCTCCTCATGAGATGCCTCGACACCTTCTCTGCAGCCCAAAACCAGGTACATATATTCATGCATATATGTTGACTCTGATCCATTTGCATTGGGTGGTCTGATATGTATGTACCTGCGGCATTTGCTTATGCACGCAGTTCATCACCGTCGCCATGGCCATGTCTCTCCACCGCGTGTGCCGTGACCGGCACGGCTGCCACGTGATGAACAAACTCATCGACAAGGCCGGCGTCGACGGCCAGATGTGGAGCTCGCTCGTGCACGCCGTGTGCTGTGACGGGTTCGCGCTCGCCGAGCATGGCTACGGGTACGTACGGTTCAACGCATTGTTAGCCATGTTATGTTAGGCCCATCTTATCTGACGATGACAGCTCCGACGCCGTTTAATTGTGTTTTCCGATCATCGCCGGTGTGGTGTGGCAGGAACTACGTGGTGCAGCACGTGCTCAGAAGCGTGCCCCAGGCGAGGGCCTCGCTGCACGCCGCGTTCCGGGACCGGTACGTGAGCCTGTCCACGCAGATGGCCGGAAGCCACGTGGTGCAGCGGTGCCTGGAGCTCTTCTCCCCGGAGCAGGCCGACGAGATCGTCGGGGAGCTGCTTGGATGCCACCACCACAGCCACTGGGGCTGCACCTTCCAGCAGCTCATCAGCGACCGTTTTGCAAACTTTGTCTTGCAGACTGCCATGGAACGCACAGAGGTCAGGATTCCTCCAACCAATTGCATATAGTTTAGTATATATCATTACTCACTAGCATAGCAAGATTTTAGTTTTAGTGCCTTTTGAATTACTTTGCCATTGCTCTACAAATCTCAAACCAAGTTCATAGTTATAAACTCTCATTTTTCGAGTAGTTAACCCTGTTCTCATTTGATATGTCTACATCTGACTACATAGCTCATTTTTTCATCATTTTTACTTGAGTCACTTCAAATCAGTAACTAAAAGTGATAAAAAACAAGAACTAATGATCTCGTAACAAATTATTCTTTGCAGATACAAATGCACAATAGGCTGCTAGATGCTATCACCGTGCACAGCGGCGAACTCCGGGAGAACATGTTCGCCAGGAATATTTATCGCAAACTTAGCACCTTGAGAAGGATATATAGGCCATTCAGAGCTACATAGTCAGTGTTGTGCCCAATGTTTTGTTGCGTGTATTGAAAATGTTGCTTATTAGCAGATAAATTTTGCTGTTGAGTCTTGTTGAAACGCGTGGAATAACGTATTAATGTTGTGGCAGTTGTGAGTCAGAAAGCAAAGTGGTATGATCATCTCTCAATCGATGTTTTTTGGTGTTTGATTGCTTTCGTCGTTTGTCCGTTTTTTGTCGATGTCCAAATTAGTAAGCCTGGTCATGCATGTAACGAGGATCAAGCAACTGTGCTAGTGTCTCGCCAATAAGACTTCATTGTTTGTATCGTTGCTCTACGTCATATTATTATTGATTCAACTTTGATTGATCATGCGTACCATTCCTGCTATACGACTATACTACAACAAAGTACGGTAAACGGGTTTTGCACGGAAGCACGGTAGTGCTACCCGACTCCCCAATACAACGTCTCAATTAATACCACTTGTTACCGTAACAATGAGGCACATCAATCTAGGATTTAGGATTTAGGGTTTAGGGTTTAGGTTGACAAGTATTGTCGCTCTGGTCTTGTCAGCCTGCATCTCCAATGACTACCGCCTTGCCATGGTACTCCAGATTTGGTTGGAAGCTCTAGCGAATTCAGGATGAAAACATGATGCATCATTGAATCATTGATGCCTCGACACTATGTAAACTCACAAACCAACAAAGCCTAAGAAGAAATAGACTCACATGGAACATGTCCAAACAGGCTCAAATCGCCGAGGAAGATTATGTTGACTGGTGGTGTTGGGAGGGGTACACTATGACTTCTCCCACCCGTCCTTAGATCCAACATGAATGTTTCCAACGGTCTTATTTGTGTACATGTACTCATGAGTGTATGAGTGTTGGTGTGCGGTTGATACTATCTATGTTAGCAAACTACATTATCCACAAACGCATATTTAGTTATCCATATTAGTATTTTGATAGTTTTTATTTTATGTAAGTAGTATAACCAGTCTAATTTTATTTCAAATCATCCACGTGCTTTGCAGCAATGCATGGAGTATCCTTCTAATATTTAAAGTAGCTGGTGGATAGGTCTATTCTTGCAAGAAATGATCAGTAACTTTATCTTTTTTTGTAGTTATATAATGTTTTGTTAGTTTATCTTTTTCTCGCAATGCTTCCATTTTGTCTCGGTTTCTGCTATTAAATTTCTTTCTTTCTTTTTATATTTTAATATTTTTAGCAATACTTTTCTTCTTTTTTTTTTTTGACATTAACACACAATTGCTTTTCGTAAAGGAAGGTTTTTTTTTGGGAGGTGGTGCCGGTCATTGGGCCTAATAGGCTCCATGTCCGTACAAGTCTACAATGGGCCTGTGGCTACGGCGTACTAATTCTAACTTATTCGGGCTCCTCAGACTTGTTGGGCCTCCAAAGCAAAATTAGCCCGATTTCCAGCCCATGATGGCACGTTGCTTAGCGACGAGTTAAACGACACGGTCCCGTCCGATCATGTGGAGCAACACATCTGACCTGATCCTGACCCTCATCTCTGACCTCCACGGCGACAGCGGGAGGAGTCGGGACCTGATCTACCCGTGCCACCTCACGGCGCGCCCGGCCGCCGGCAACCACGAGCCCACGACCAGCCGCAACGCAAAGGCAAAGTGCCAAAGCGAGCGTGCGCGGTCTCGGACTCGCGGTCGCGGCCGTGCCCCGTGCGCACGCTGCCTCACATGCAAGCCCACACGTAGGCACCGCCAGCGGCCCCCAGCGGCCACGCCACGCCTGCCTTTACCTCGGCACGCGCATCGAGGCCCGCTTGGCTTGCTCTCTCACCTCCGCCTCCTGCTCTCTGCTGTCTGCTCCTCGCCTCTCTACCCACCTCCTGCCCACATCACGTTCTCTTATATTATTACCAGCAGCCAGAGCACCCGAGGGTTCCCACATCACAATACCGGACGACGACGCCGGCGGAGGGCGGGGGAGAAAAAAGAAAAGCGAAGCGAAGCGAAGCACACAGGTTCGCGATCTCTCTCGCACTCGCCCGTCGCCCCCACTTCCTCTCCTCTCGCTTTCTCCGCTCTTCTTGTTCTTGACACTTCTTGTGATCGCCACCGTCGCCTCAAAATTGGCACTAGTTTATTCCAGCTCGAGAGAAGCGCACGGCAGTCGGCAGGCGAGGAGAAAGCGCTGACGCCTCGTTTCCGCCGTACGTCTCCTCCCTCGGCACTTCAACCTTCGCCTCTTCTTGTTCTACCTCCTGATAAGGATCACAGCTGGTGCTGACAGGCACACACACACACACTACTCGCCGGATCACTCCCCTGGCTCTCCCGTTCCGCGGGCACGCAAGCTCTCTGGCGCGGCGACACTTTCTCCTCCAAGCAGAGTTCGCCGCCGGCGTGAGTGGTAGTTAGTCGCCGTCGCGGTCCGCCTCCGGCTGTCCGGGGGCCCCGCGGAGCATAAAGGGCGCAGCAAAGGGAGAGGAAGGAAGAGGAAGCAAGTGGCCGGGTACTGTTGCGGTATTCTCCGGAACACTCTCCATCCTCCACCGAGCAGCAGGTCAGAAATTCCTCCTTCCTTCCTTCTCCATACCGTCCCTCCTTATCTTTCTCTTGCAACAACAAAACAAAAAAGGGGTTAGGCCAGTGATGTCACGCGATTCGAAAGCGAGTTGGAAAAGCCGTGTAGTACCTCGCATTCGCATCGATGAACGCTCTAGAAGGGGAATGGGGTTCTGCCTCCGTGGATGAAGCATTGAAGCCGTGAAATTGGCTTCCTCATTTCGGGTTCTCTGCTGCATGTCTCGGCAAAGTTCAGGTGGGTGTTGTGATACTCTCCTTTTTTGGGAGAAGACATTTGATCTCTCTGAAATTGCAAGTACTAGGCACTGCACTATTTTCCTGAGGCTGAGAACTCGTTGACTCCTGCCTGCTATCATCACTCTGCTTCAATTTTAGACGCATTGTTTTCTCCTAGAGCTTGATAAACACTTTGCATGTCTCGGCAAAGTTCAGGTTTTCGCTAGCTTTAGTTAGACGATAAACGAGTCGTATGGAACAGTGTGCCTTGAGATGTACTAGTGCTGTACTTCCTATACTCGTATCCACACGCGACCGCATCCATGTGTGATGTGTCGCTTTCATAAGCGCCAAGATCATGATCCAACTCCATGGGAGCCGGGCCGGGCTCCCTTTTTTATTTCCTAAGAAATCGTCACAGCGTTGGAAAATGCCAGCGCGATGCTCGGAATCTCCAACTTGTGGCTCGTGTTGCTCGGCGTCTGGCCGTCTGCCCTTTGCAGCTGGAAAAGAGACACGCACGAGTCTCGACCGACTAGCTGCTGGTAGAGGGTCACGTGTTACCGTGCGTAGGGCCCACGTTTCAGTGGCCGGTACCCCGATTATTGTTGTCTTTTCCTTGGATGCAGGAATCTTCCACGTTCTGGGAATATTCAGTGGAATCTGTTCCAAGCAAATACAGTAGTATCTTGGACTCATCATTTGTAAGAGTACTAAGGTCCAAATTTTTTGCTATGATGGATCCAAGTTGTCTGCTGAGATCATTGATACCATTTAGATCTGTACTGTATGTTCATTTCCAGCCTACATCGCGTTAGATCTAATCTAAACACCACCGCCGCCTTTAATACTTTTTGCTTACAAATTCTCCAAACTCGCTGCCAGTCCAAGATGCGTATGATTCATCTCCAGTAATCAGTGCCTAAATGGAACCCACTAGAAGCAATTGAATACTAAGTAGTCAGGTGCAGCTTAGAGTAGTAAGTCGCAGCTTAGCGAGTAGTCAGAGTCTAGACGGAACTATAAGATTAGCAATGTCATCAGATTAAGTTGAAAACGCACTTCAAGCTCTATATTTGCTATTCTTCATCATGTAAACACTTCTTGGGGTTACTGCACATGGCCTCATAATTTGCTTTGCCATGCAGGTGTTCTCAAAATGCAGTCATCTGTGATGGCATTCTTCCCGAGCGTTGCCACGGCAAAGCTGGAGCTGAATTCTCTGTACAGGAAATATGTGGATATGTTTGGTATATCGTTAAACAACTCTACCGTTGGCTGCGACCTCACACGCAAAATGGCGCACCTTCCTGTTCAGAGTATTGCCATTAGCTGCGGAGCCCTTATTCGTAGGTGGTTATTAAACAGAACTTCTGTTGTACAGGTCAGTTGCTGAATGCACTCAATAGAACAGTCTTTGTATACTGCTTTCTTTCAACTTATTCAAGCCTAACTGGACAATTTGGCAGGGCACGTTAATTTCTGGTGCTATGAGCTCACTGTCTTGGTGTGGTTCCTTGCCATTCTTTGTCAGTATTGGTGTTCTAATGACCAAGCTCTCTGACTGCACTATGACCCCGAACCTTTTTTGTGGTCGGCAACTCATCCTTGGACATAATGCTAACCTCCGTGGAGAATCTGTTTTAGCCTTGGATAATAATGAATTGGGAAATGATCAGACTTTGTTATCAAGTTTGCTTGGGCCCAAGCGAGATTATGTCAGCCTAGCACTTCAGTGCATCTGTTACCCTGCTTGTCTGAAGGTTGTTGATATCCCGCAAAAGAAGCTCAGCTTCAGCAGGCAGTGGATACGGAGTGGTCATGACACAAGTGCAATTTGGAGGATCATGGCAAGGAGTGAACAATACTTGGCGTGCATGATAGTCCTGGCGGCCTTGCAACTCTTCCTGCGGCTAACCAGAGTGAATGTTACTATTCTGTTCTTGCCAATGCTGTCCCGAGCCATAAGTTCCAGGGGAGGCCCGGCGGTGATCGGTAACATTGTGCTGGTTTTGGTAAACTCCTGTGGAGTTCTTGGATCTGCACTTTCAGTGAAACAGTTTGGCCGGGAGGTGACATTTGCCATCAGTGCCATCGTGATGGTAATTTGCCAGGTAACTGAAAGATGAACTAAAAACTTTAGATCCTCATGTTTTCTTGGAACAAACAACTGACATTGTTCATGGTTGAAATTTTGTCTGCAAGGTCGCAATCCCGTTGATCCTAGATGTTCAGATTGGAGTTGGTGGTGGAACTCGCATGCCGACGGGTTACACGACCGCAATGTTCGTCCTGACTTGTGTCGTCTCCTGCGGCCTCAGCTGGTCATGGGGTTCATTCTTCTGGACCTTCCCTGGTAGGAAGGTTTTTTCGGCTGGACAGGTTCTGGCCATGGCTGTCAACTTGGGCGTCTGCTTCGCCCAGATGCAGTACTTCCTGCTGATGCTATGCAGGCTGAAGAACGCCACTCTTGCGTACTATGCACTGTGGATCTGGTCATGATTCGGATTCATCTGAGGGAAATGCGTAGCTAGATGAGTGTGTGTTAACTCTGGTTACTTGAGCCGGGTTAGTTTGGTGGATGTAAATATTTCTCTTTCCACTTCGGGCCTGGTTTGTACAGTTTTGGCCTATTTCTGATGGCTTCGCAGATCGCAGCTGTAGGGCTTGGTTGCACTTCCTATGCTAGGTGCTGTCTACAAACTGTGGCGCTTTATGGTTAGCATGGTCGCTACAGGATTATCAATAAGCCGAAATTTCTGATACGTGACTGACTAATCTGGCAATGGATCAAACGATTTCTGATACGTGACTGACTAATCTGGCAATGGATCAAACGTAGGCCTGTACCTTTATGCAGGGCCGATTCGTGCAGCTAATGCCCACTAATAATAATTGTGCTAGATAACAATATGAATTTAAAATTCATATAAAAGATATTAATATTATTATAGTAAATAAATATCATTAGTTTATCACAATATGTATTTTCAATAGTATTATATATTTGGAACTTTTTTGTGAATTTAATCAAGTTTAAGACAGTATCATTAGATTTATCATGAAATATGTTATCATAGGTCCTTATTTAGAGAGACATTATAATATTTTCTGTAAACTTCACTAAATATGTAATAGTTTGACTTTTTTTTTTATAATGTATACCTGTATTAATTAATAGAAATAAACACGTCCAAATACAAGTATACCGAATAAGAATACGTAGGACAACTGTCGAACCTATATTCTACGAGAAAGGAAGTCGGTCGCATCCGCCGCCAACGAAGATCACCGACACCACCGACGCCGCCAAACCCGAATCACCGAAGTCGGAGGAAACCACCAGCGTTGAGGTGGACTGCAAAGAACGGTCAACCTCGCGGAGGCGAAGAAGTCTTTGAGTATCCATCCGTCGGGATTACAATCCAGGTTGGAATTATATATGTAATAATTATAACGACGGCCTAGCTACTTTGCCAAGAATAAGAAATTGGGCTAACTCCGGCCCAAGAGGAGGAGGACGACGTCATGGGTCGTGGCTAGGGCGCCGGTCGCGCCAGGAGACAGGGCAGATCCGCCGCCCCCCACGCGCGCACGCGTCCGAGCGTCGCCTCCACCTCTCCGTGTCAACCTTCCACCAATAAAATATTTTCTTTAATTAGGGGATGTAAAAATAAAGAAAAAATATCTACAGGAATTCTCTAGAATTGCATAGGATCTAAACTAGGTCAATTAGGTTATAAATACTCTCCAAATGTAATCAACTCAATAATATAAGGGGTTTATCTCGATTTTTCTCTCCCTAGCCTCCGCCGCCCCTGCCCATGCCGCCACCCTTGTTTGCGCGGTCCGGCGGCCACCGCCGCCTCCACCCCCGCCGCTCTTGCTCCTGCCTTCACATGTCACCGATCGTCGGACCCCTTATATATATATATATCTGTAATTGCATTATTTTTTTAACATAGTGGTAGTACACAATTATCTCACAATTCATTAAGTTCCTGATATGAAACTCCTCCATGGGCAGATTCCTCTTCCTATTCTCCTTTTTCGCCAAACAGCAGCCGTTATTGTTGGTTATTTAACACGATAGTCGCTACATGACCTACATGGAAATCGCACAAGGAATTCCTTTAAAAAGAAATGGGATGGAGCCATTTTTTCCACCGTCATATAAAAATCATCTTAATCTGACATAGTGTCATGTCATTTTTGGTGGCCTAACGATACAATACCGTGATAAAGGTTTTTCACATCGAAAATACCGACCAACAAGGCATATCTTGTCGTGCCAAGTCAGCAAAAAAATTCAAAAGCGATTATTATTAAAGTATTAAATAAGAAAATGGCTAAAAAAATTCTTTCATCCTCTGTTCCTGTTTCCCGCATATCTGCCCTCTCACATAGCCAAGCGTTTCGCTATTTTTTTCACACTAATTCACCTCAATGTATATGGAATGAGGAGGATATAAGTAGAGTGAAACAAGACTTAATGTGAATCCTAAGACCTCGTTTGGAACGGAAGAGGAACACATGTAAAGTGGAGGATTCAACTTCGAGGGGATGAAAAGAATGGCACAACGATGTTTGGGGCATATGATTGGGTGGAAAACTTTCTGAAGAAAAAGGAAGAGCACCAGTTTAGATAAGTATTATAATTAAAATAGAGGGAATAAAGAAACCTGTAATCGTATTTTGAAGAAATAACTCAGCTTTTAAAACTTCCTAGATCTCAATATCACTCAAGCTAATAAATATTTTCTGTCTTTTCTTTCCTTGTTTGCACTAACATGATCGAGTAAATTAAATCCCCTCCTTGGTTGTCACATGATGAGTGACGTATTGATTATCATTCCAAATCCCAAATTTGGGTTTGAATCTCAGTTCAAATAGGGCCTAACCACTTATACATTGATGTGGCACGCTGACTGTGTATTATACGTGGCCCCAATATGTAAAGTTCACCTGTCCTCTTTGTTCTTCATCTTTGACATGTGGGACCTATATGTCAGTTCGTGGACCATGATAACACTATTGACTTAACTAGGGATACAAAGAGAGTTTAACTACTCTCAAAAACTGAAATATAGATACGAGTATTTCATACCTCGGGTCTACGTCTAACTCATAGTCAACATGCCATGCCAGTATATAGAGTGGTTACGCCCGATTTAGACTCAGACTAGACTCAACGTTTGGGGTCTTAGAATTGCACAATGACCAAGTTTAAAAACCGACTGATCACCTTGGAAAGTCATGGACTAAAGACAAATTTAAGGATCCACATATATCACTTTAAAAATCCAGACATTTAGAATTTAGCGGTGAATTTTACTGGGGGAGAGGACTCTCAGAGGAGGTACCACAATCTGTCAAACCTGTCTTAAATGAGCAACGGTAGAGATACACACGCAGAAGCAACCTTAGCGGGAAAAAAAAAACATTGCGAGTTCGCGTCGCGACACAGCAGTCAAGCTCCATCTCCATCACGATCTCTTCGCCCCGTCGGGCTTTCGCCTAGTCCGCCTCCCGCGCGACTCCTCCTCCACCGCCATCTCCACGCCGCCCCGTGGCCAAGCAAGCGGAACGCAACCCTAGCATGGCGAAGCTGGCGCGATCGCCGACGGCATCCCCGCCGGGGGCGGCCGCGGAGAGGCCACCGCGGAGCTCCGCGGCCGGGTCGGGGCTGCGGTCCCTCGCCAGCGCCGCCTCCGGGTGGTGGGACCGGTGGGCGGTCATGGGCTCCGGCCTCTCCAAGCTCGAGAGGGCCTTCGGCGACCAGTTCCCCGAGGGCGAGCGCTACTTCGGCCTCGAGAACTTCGGCAACACCTGCTACTGCAACAGCGTCCTCCAGGTGAGGTGCCTACTGATCCCCCACACATAGGAGGGGAGGGGAGGGGATAGTCGGCGTGTTGACTCGTTCACTCCGTGCTCGGTCGCAATCCGTTTAGTTCTCGTTATTATGGTTGGAATTTCGGTGAAACTCTGGTTAGGTAGTTGTTTTAGGAACCGTTTGGGTGCTGGCCTGATTTTAGCTTTTGATGAGGTTGGTGTACCATTCTGTTTCTCCAAAGTTTGGTGTGCAGTGTGGCATGTAGGGACCAGTAAGTGGAATTGAATTCGTTTGGCAGACCATCAGGGGCGACGCCAATCCATATGTTTGTGTTTATCTGATAATAGGATTGCGGATAACAGGATTATGACGTTATTGACATGTGTTGTCGTGTTCACTATTCAGCGTTCTGTCCTTAATCTGGTTGGTGGTTTCTTATATGATGCTCACGAAAATGTATACAGGGGCGTTTCACAACAGCTATATTTTTCGGCGTTGCGTTTTGTCATTGTTGTCACACGAGTCAGTTTCATGGCCCGTACCTCAATAGACAACAATAGTTTAGGATCCTCATTCATTCACGAATGCATCGCTTCTTTCACAACATTGTTCTCATCCCATGGTATCATGGAACCATGGAATCTGGAACTGATGAGGTGTGAAGTTGGAAGGATATGCCAACTGGTATAGAATTTTTGGATGCTTCATTTAGGAAACTAGTAATGTTTATTTTTTTAATGGAACAATGGGATGCTTACTATTGACTAATGCATATAGCCATATACTGCAACTGCCCCTGCTTAGCTACTTTATGGATGAACCATGGGTAGGCTGTATGTATTAAGAGCTACTGCAATTTGATGCAAATATACAGCAAATCCAGTGCATGTTGGTATCGTAGGTGCTAAACTTAGTTATGCTTCTGAAGTTATAGATGTGACTAATAGGTATTCCTTTAAAGTTGCAAGTAATTATTGTTTTTTACCTACCTTCCAAAAAATCAAAGTTGAAGAATGCTGCAATTCAATTTTGTGGTTCTCCACATTATCATACATGTTGCTGACATATTGATCAATGAATTAACACCTCAAGTCTTCTTCCTCATGTTTTCAAATGGCACATGCAGCTTTTTATTTGTCAGATCACGTGCCTATTAGATGTTATTTTTTGTCGATTAGTGTTTTTCCCAAAAATAGTGGAAATTAAACATATTCAGGAATACAATTGGTGCTGTTTGATGCTTTAACCGTGGGAAAAATGGCATCATCTGAAAACAGTTTGGAGAAGCAAATTATTATAATGCAGCAAAGCGATGGTTGACTGTTTATGTATTGGCTATTTGGCAGCATGCAGACCTTCTGTGTTATCTTTGTGCAGACCGTGGTGTCACCTTCAGTATTTTCTGAGCAGGATTAGCTCATGAAACTAAGAAAGTTGTAGTGAAAGAAAATTTATCTATATTTTTTCAAAGCATTAGTATTCATACAATTGTTTTGCCATTTTGTTTTAATTTCTAGGTACTACACATTCATTCTGACTTTGTGCTACATTTTGGGGTGCATAACTGTTGAGGATTAAAAGTTATACCTTTTTCAGGCACTGTATTATTGTGCTCCATTCCGGGAGCAGTTGCTGGAATACTATAGCAAAAACAAAAATCTCGAAGATGATGAAGGAAATTTGTTGACCTGCCTAGGAGATCTTTTTTCACAGGTGAAGAAATATAACCCCCCGTTTAGTTGATATACTACTTGGTTGTACTGTTGCAGTGTTGCTTTATGAAATAAATTTGTATAAGAATGGTTCTGGATAATCTTCTTTCTCCTTTGGACCTAGAAAAATGTTCTTTGCAATATATGTCTGTTGTTCATGCATTGTGAAGTGGCGTAGTATTTTTGCAAGCCATAAGTGATAAACCTTTTTTGTGATTTCTTGCTATTTCCAAGAAATGATTGATACTAGTTGCATACAATTTAGAGTGTACAAATTAGTATTATACTCTATAGTTGTTTGCATGATCTTGACTTTGTGGATTGCATGTTGACAATTCCGTATTGCTTCACTCAACTTATTTAATAGCTCACTTGAAGCTGCATTTGTATATTATTAGTTATAACTGATTAGATTAGAGCACCTGAATATTTTGCAACCAAATGATACATAGCTCTCACATGTGTTCTTAGAAGAAAGAAAGAACACCTGGACATTTGTACATTCTAATGTTGTGAATTGAAACTAAAAGCAAACGCGTAAGCATCCATGAGCATGATTGTACAGATTGGTACTGCACGATTTTGCCTATGTAACATAGTTTCTCCAATTTTTTTTCTAGTAATAATGGTTGATAATTTTTGCAGATAAGTGCATCAAAGAAAAAGACTGGTGTTATTGCTCCAAAACGTTTCATTCAAATGGTTAGGAAACTAAATGAATATTTTCGTGGCTACATGCATCAGGTAACTTCCAGATGTTTAAAAGTGGCCCTCATCATGTCAATCACATTAGCACACCAATAAGCTCAAGCTGATGAGCTTATTCCTGCCTTAAGGTTTTATTTAGTACTTACTCCATCCCAAATTATAGGTTGTTTTGGCTTTTCTAGTTCTAGGTACATAGCTTTTGCTATACTCCTAGATATACATATTAAAAAATAAAAACTATGTATCTAGAGAAGCCAAAACAACCTATCAGTAATGCAAGCTCAGGCCCTATTATTGTGACCTGCTTTACTTTTGTTGCATGGTACATGGTTCTTAACAGAAAATTCTCTCCTTTGATCCCACTCACTGTAGGGCTAAACATTCTCTTCTCTTCATATCTTTTGATGAGACAAAAGAGTAAACCTTCCAGAACTAACGTAGCTTTTCTGTTCTACTCTGTAGGATGCCCATGAGTTTTTGAATTTCTTACTGAATGAAATTGTTGATATCCTGGAAAAAGAGTCTAGTTCTGCAAAGGATTCTCCTGGGACCACATCTCCTGAAAAGGTCTCAAATGGGGCAGCTGTTGATGGAGTTAGAAAAGAACCACTGGTTACATGGGTACATAAGAATTTTCAGGTAACTCTTACAAGGAATTGAACCTAACTCAATTAGAAAAAGGTGGCCTAGCAAGGTTCGAGTTGAATTTTTTGACATTCTTCTTTACTGTAAAAGATGCTAAGTTTCGCATATACACTCACTTTTTGTTCTAGGGATTTCATGCGCAGTTACCCTTTACACTTGCAGGGTACTTTGACCAATGAAACCAGATGCCTAATGTGTGAGACAATCACCGCGAAAGATGAGACATTTTTTGACTTGAGCGTTGACATTGAACAGAATAGTTCACTCACAAGCTGCCTGAAGAATTTCTTTTCTACCGAGACTTTAAATGCGGATGACAAGTTCTTCTGTGACAAGTGCTGCAGGTAACAAAGCTGATGCCATTTTGGTCTCCTAATGGTGTCTCTTTGTTGTGAACTTGTGATACCCTGGTTCATTGGCATGTCAAATTGTCAATATTTTCAATCCTTGCTCCCGTTCATTAATAGGGTGTTTGGTTAGAGGAATGGATTAGTCCATAATCTTCTCACTATTTTTTTTTGTTTGGTTTGTGGAATGAAATGGGTTGATGCATCACCTCATTCCTCACAAGCTAATAATTAGTACTAATGTGAGGAATGAAGTCATTCCACCAAATTCGAGGAATGGACTCATGATGCATCACCTCGTCTAGTCTAGAATGGTTTGATTCCTCAAACCAAACACACCCAAGTACTTAAATCCAGATAATTATAAAACAAATTTAACATCCAAGCAACTACTCCCTCCCTTGAGGGCAAGCATTACAGGCCAATCCCTTGTAATCTGACAATTTCTGCTATTCTACATTTTTCCCCCTACATTTTTTCTACAATATTGAGAAATTTGTTCTGTCGAGACCACATCAGAATATATGTAATGGTCACATTGGAATAAGTGATTCTAAGTTTGTGCATCCATTTTTTCATTAGGAAATCTGAATGACTAGTTTCAACTGGGATGCTAACCTTGCAGGCTTGAACTTATAAGTGAGGTGGAAATATGCATTGAGAGTCATCATATGGGTAGGAATAGCTTTGATTTCCCTGTGCCATGTACTGAACTCGAAATTTTGGTTTCTCATCATGCAGTTTGCAAGAAGCAGAAAAGAGACTGAAGATAAAAAAGGTGCCACAAATATTGGTGATCCACCTAAAGCGCTTCAAGTTCATTGAGCAGCTTAACCGGAACAAGAAGCTGTCGTACCGAGTGGTGTACCCCTTGGAGCTTAAGCTCAGCAGCAGTTCCAGTGATGCCGTTGCTGATTGTGAGTACTCCCTCTTTGCTGTGGTGGTCCACCTGGGTAACGGCCCAAACCAGGGGCACTACGTAGCCAAGATCAAGAGCCATGACCATTGGTTGTCCTTCGATGATGACAATGTCGAGATGATCCCGGAGTCTACTCTACAGACATTCTATGGCTCTTCTCGTGAATATTCGAGCAACACGGATCATGGTTACATCTTGTTCTACGAGCGCATTGATGGGAATGGAAATGAGAAGACCGGCGAATCTTCCGATGGAGTGTGACCGTTGTCCGTGCACATGAGATCCTGGGGGTTGTTTGATGTACATGCGATTTGCTTTCCGTATATTTCATATGGTAGATTTACATTTTCAACAAGAAAGTTTTTCTTTTTCGGAAGAACGTGGGAAAAAAACACATAAAAGTTTAGTTTGTTGGTAGATGCAGTTCCTTGTAAAGGTTGGCAGGTCAGTATATCATTTTATTTTGTTTCATGATTCTAACTTGCAATAGGACTGCATTTCCTCACATTGTGAAAACTTAGTCTGCTAATTGTCTATATTCTATAGGTATGTGGTCTGAGTTACCAAAGGCCGTATAGAGGGACCCAATAACTTCTAATTTTTCCATTCCAAACTCTAAACTCTAAGTTGCTTTGACTTTTTTAAATACATAGTTTTTACTATACATATGTAGACATAATGTATATTGGTGTATATATATAAAAAGTTACGTACTAGGATAACTAATAATTTTGTAACGGAGGGAGCAGCTTTCTTCACTCCTGCTACGGTCCAAATGTCGCCCTGTAGAAATCTTGTTTGGCTTCTTCATTCTCTGTCTGTTCTAGCGTGTTCGCCAAAGCCAAGGGACTTGCTGGAGACAAGAGAGAGGGGTCCCACCAATCCTGGTGTAAGATCCAGTGTGTTAGGTAGTTTAGTGCCTATGGCTGTATCACGTTAAACACGTGGTAGCAGTTTCTATTCCATCTTGCAATGTCGTCTTCATCGTCATTGTAGTAGCTTTTTTTCTGTCCTTTGCTACATTCCTATTCCGTGAATGCCATCAGCCGAACAGCCCTTTGCAACTTTTTTTTGGTTGTTCTTTACTCCCATATTTGTGGAGTGCCTACCACCATCATCTACCAATCTGCCCGTCTCTCGATTCAGAGATTTACTCGCCTTCACCGTTAATCCGGTCTTGGGTGTGGTAGATGTAACATCCCGGTCCAGTGCTTAACAGGATTAATAGGATACTCATACCAACAAGTTGCAACTTCTTTTTAGAGAGCCCATTTCCTAAAAAACTCAATGGATAACCGACCGGGAAGAACTTCCCGGTGTGCACGAGTGAGGACAAAAGCGGTTGGTGCATCCCTGCATACTTGTTGAATCGTGTCATAGAGCTCAATTGTATCAACGTCCTTCTCCTTCATGCTCTACTACGGCCACCACGGTGCTCCATCGAGCCTATCCATTATCCTTTGTCCCCTGTCCCCACTTCAACCATAACTCCTTGATGGTAGCAGTGAGGCCCTTTAACAAACGGTGGCAAGCTTCTCAAGATTGTTGTTGTCAATTCTAAGTTGATGGTATGCACATCTATGTTGCCTGTGTCCTATCTTGTACTCCCACCTTCTTTAAGCGTAATTATGTAAATTTGTAATACGGTTTTCAACAAATATACTCCTTACATGCTTTTAAAAAAAACAGTAATATTTTAAGTGGAAAATGTTCCTTATGATGACATGTGGATCCAAGTGTGTTGCTATGATTTTTTTCATGTCTATCCTGGACGCCAATATCGTTAGATTTTTATAATAAGAGTTGTTATATATCATGCTATCATCATGCGCGCGTGCCTTTTTAATCTATGTGTTGCTAGGACATTAAGCAATTTGACAACCACACTTAGAGGCAAATTAATCTTTTGACATTTCTTTATCTTTATATATCTATATCTATATCTATATCTATATAAGTGAAAAGATTCTTTCACCCGTCTTTTTTTTTTACTTCCCGCATTGTTTTCGCACTCCTTCGTGTCATATACAGCTTGTGCTCGTACCAATTAGAACAACGTGCGTGGTGATGATATAAAGTCCATTTTTTGAGACATGGCAGGCGATATTATGAAGTTTGAGCGTATTGGAATAGACGGTGTTGAATAGAACTCAAAACTGTAAATCTTTCCGATGAGTAAATGCATGAATGCTTTTGCTTAATTTAGTTTTTGAAAAGGACGACCAGAGATCGAGAGCACGACTAGTATTTGAGTATTTATATCTGTGTTCAACACAGTTTAGAATTTAGAAACCCTTTCCAAATTTTCTACAGACAACTCTTTACCAAGCGAGCCAATTCCTTCGATCGAACCGAGACAACGAACCCACACCCACGGTTTTTTTTACCGGTCGGTTACCGGCCGGTAACCGCGTTACTGGACTTACGGGCCGGACCGGTTCGATCCGGTCCGATTCGTAAGTCCCAAATTTAAAATTAAAATTTGAAAAAAATGCCGAAAAAAATTCTAAAATAGTTCATGATTTATAGAAGCCAATGGTGTCAAAATTATTCAAATTTGAGTTCGTTTAGTATTTATTTAGACGTTTAGAAGTTTGAAAAAAAAAAAGAAAAAAAAAATACACAAATGCCCATTAAGGCCCGTTAAATCATGAAGGTCGAAAAATATACTAAACGCACTCAAATTTGAGTAATTTTGACATCATTGCATTCTAAAAATCATGAACTATTTTTAAAAAAAAAATTTTTAGCTTTTTTTTAAAAAAATAAATTTGAATTTTGAAAAAACCGCTCAAACCGGGTGGTAAACCGGACAAACCGGGCGGTAAACTGGACAAACCGACGGTAAACCGACAAACCGGCGGTAAACCGGAGCCGAACCGAACAACAGCGAGGTTTGAATTCGAATTTGCAACCGAGCGGTAACCGGCGGTTTCCGTACAAACCGCCCGGTTTACCGTGTGCATAGCCCGGCGGTCGGGAGGCTACGGTCGGAAAAAAAAACCGAGCCCACACCAGCCGCTCAAACGTGGAAGCGACTCGCCGGCGTGCTCGTCCAGTGCTCAGGTCTTCCCTGTCCCCCTGTTTCAGCATAAAATCAAATCAAATCAAGACCAGAAACAGTGGATTGATTTGGCGAGTAAAGCGTGCTCGCCTGTCGCCTGCTGAAGGAAAAGTTCCCGAAACAGAGACAGGAGCGGGCGCGGCGGGCGCATTTTGGTTGCTTGGATCCGAAGTTCGGAACCGAGCGAGCGCGCGCCGGAGTCCGGATGGGCTCCTCGTCCACTCCGGCGGCCGCGGCGGCGGCGGCGCCGCCGAGCCGGCGCAAGGTGGCGCTCTACCTGGCGCTCCTCACCCTGCAGTACGGCGCCCAGCCCCTCATCTCCAAGCGCTTCGTCCGGTAAACCCATCCCTCCCTCGCACGCGCCTTCCGATTTTGCAGCAGCAGTAGATGGCTCTTCTACCCTAGAACTCTCGTACCCGGATTCCATTTTTTTTTCAGACCATTTGATTTCCTTTCAGTAAGGCGTGTACAATTTTTGAGTCACGGGAGCAGCGAATTCTAGTTGCCCCTTTGTTTACATCCACATTGTGGAGGCGTGGGAGCCTATGCAGTAGCATTTCAGCTATTCACGGGTAATTGGGATCCATTTGATTTGACACGGAAGCTTTTGGCTGCCTCCATAATCTGAGACCTGGAGGCTGGGAGCTTCAGGATGGTTAATACAGCACATATCGTTCTCCTTCTGAACAAAATTGACGCCGGGAGATTACCGCCCATTAGCCTTATGCACAGCATTGCAAAAATCCTCTCCAAACTTATTGCAAACAGATTGGCACCACACCTCTGTGGCATTATGTCAAACTGCCAAAGTGACTTCATAGAAAAGCATTGCATCCAAGATAATTTTCCATTTGTCCAGAACACAATCTGTCGCCTATACATGCGTAAAACACCTGCCCTCTTCCTGAAGCTAGACATCGCTAAGGCCTTTGACTCAGTTAACTGGGGTTATCTCCTTGAACACCTGCCCTCTTCCTAAAATGGCAGTAGTGGATCTCTTTCTTTTTCGGAACAGCAACCTCAGGGGATCTCCAGCATCCCCAGCAAACGATTTACACATGGCAAGGGAATTCGACAAGGTAGCTCTCTCTCACCGATGCTCTCTATCCTAGCGGTTGATCCGCTTCACCGCATGATTGAGCTACCTTCAGAACAAGTTATGCCCACTCCCATTGGCTCACAAGAGCTCAATATGATTGATAAAACCAGGGCAGGACTACCTAGCTGGAAAGGCCGACTGACTTTGTTCACCTCGGTTCTCTCATCAATTCCAAGATACACGCTCATGGCTTTTCTCCTCTCCAAATGGGCCAAAAAGCAGCTTGGTAGGATCTGCAGTTCATTTGGATTGTCTGTGACAATGCGAGTGACATTTGGCATTCAATGTCGTGTAGCTTGGAAACGCTGCATGCACCCCTCAATTTGGGTGGACATAGAATCTTGGACCTTGAAAATTTCAGCCGTGCACTTCGCCTAGAGTGGCTTTGGTTAGACTGGACTGAAGAGTCCAAACCATGGGTGGGCTCTGAACTTCCTTGCGACAACACTGACCTTCAGCCTTTTGAAGCCTGCCATCATTTTAATTGGAGACGACAACAAGGCCTGTTTTGGCAAGACAAGTATCTCAACCGAAGTACACCCAAATACATAGCACCGTACTTGTTGCCAAGATCAACTCTGTCGCCAATGGACTCTCAGATGGGAGGTGGATTTGCATTCTCCACAGCAGAATTTCTATGGTGGTCCATGTCACCGAATTTGTTGATCTTTGGTCACGAGTCCAGCAGACCGAGCTCCTGGCAAACAACCTTGAGACCATCGGCTGGAGATGGACAGGAGATGGCTTCTACACCTCAGAATCAGCCTACTTTTCACAATTCAAGGGTTACTTCTCACCATTTGATCCCATTATTATGTGGAAGGCCAAGACCAAAAACAAGTACAAATTCTTTGCTCGGACGCTAGTCCAAAATAAAATTATCACAGCAGACAACCATGCAAATAAGGGCTGACCACACCAGCCCACATATTCTGCATGCCAGACTGATCCAGAAAAGGCATTTCACCTTTGCCTTAACTGCCCCTTCTCAAATTTTGTTTGGGTGTGAGTGCTCTCCATTCTTACATGGACCTCCCACAGAACGTCACATCAGATAACTTCACAAACCGTTGCGTCAGACGGTTGGTGGCATGAAACCTCCAAAGCCACGGCAAAACCTTCACTTCATGAGCTCAATGGGGTCATAATCTAAAAAACTCAACCTGCAGGGGGTAAGCCACCCCAGGCATTGCTGTAAGAGAAACCTTCTCACACAGACCAAGAAAATCCCTGAACCCTGCCCCACCCTGACATAGGTGCACCGTTGACATCATGTGGAATATTTGGAAAGAGAAACAGCCACGTCTTTGAACATTCATCACTCAATGTGTATGAAATGGCATTCCACACCATGGAGGATATTAACCAACGTAGAAGCACCCTTTTTGTAGCAACTTAAGAATCCCTATTGTACGTTTCTGTTTTTCTTCCTTTTCTCAGCATCAGGTCCTGGATGTTTATCCCCACTCTCACCTGAATGTTTATCAGGTCTGCAAAAGTGGTGTATACCTTTTCTTTGCTCCCTTTTAATTGGTTAGGCAGAGCTCCTGCCTCGTCACACAAAGAAAAAGACGAAGATTTGGCCGATGTTTATTCTAGTTAGGATATTATACTGTTCTAGTCAGTTGAGACTTGATAAATTGGATAGGGTAATAAATTTTCTTCTTTAAGATCAAGCAGATAGGTTCCTCTATGTGACAATGGTATAGATGAACTGGATGGACCATGGTGACATAGATCCCTTTCTTTGGTAATACCTTAACCAACCCATGGAAAGTGCATGAGTTCATACCAAAATTTTCAGCAATGCACATTCATTGCTTTGAGATGCAAGGTCTTCCTTTTTTTTTTTTGTGAAATTGCATTCTTTGCACAGCTATTTATTATGAAAGTGAACCAAGTACCATTTTGAATGTACTGAACCCTTTGTTGTTTCTACCACTGCAGCCAAGATACTATAGTTACCTCACTAGTTCTTGCAACGGAAGCAGCAAAGGTCTGGTACTAGTTTTTAGGCATTATGATCAATATGACATGTTTTTCACCTAGGTGCTTCTAATTTCCTTTTCATCTGTATAGGTTATTTGTGCAATCATTTTATTGATTGCAGAGGGTAGTCTGAAAAAACAGTTCAGTAACTGGACTCTCACTGGATCACTTACTGCGTCTGGACTGCCAGCTGCTATCTATGCCCTTCAGAATAGTCTGCTGCAAGTATCATACAAGAATCTGGATTCCTTGACCTTTTCAATCCTTAACCAGACTAAGCTTTTGTGGACAGCATTTTTCACATTTCTTATTTTGGGGTATGTCCCTATTTGCATTTCAATTTCTTAAAAATACTCAGGTTGAAGATCATCTGAAGAAATAACTACCATAATATGTATGCAAGTATTATTGTTGGAACTTCCTTAGTATTGAATACTTGGGGAGCCATTTGATCCTTCTCATATCATGCCTGAGACCTGTAGATAATCACCTAATGGAAAAGCAGCACTTCTTAAAACTTGTCTGGTGCTTTAGAGTTTACCTGCAATATTTGTTCAGTACGTGGAAGTCCACATGACGCTCTACATATTTAAAATCAGCCACAAAGCTAATAATTCAATGAGCCTACTAGTTCGTCCTTTTTTAGCTCAAGAGAAATAGCATAGTTTCCATAAAAAAAATTTGTGCCTGGGGCAGGGGGGCCTCAAGGATTTTGGAGGAGAAGTAGTGGTTAATGTGTTATGTCAAGGATTTTGGAGAATTACTAGTGGTCAATGTGTTATGTTATGAAAAACGAAATCCCAGCATGGAGTTTAGTCAATTTTGTGTCTATTTAGTCTGTTTTCTAATGATTTGGTTTGGAGCTATTTCTTGGGTAGACTTGTTAGTTATCAGAGCTAGTTTATAATCTACTGCAGATCACTTACCACATGAAAGTTGGGACTCTTTTATGTTCATTTAAAACTTCTCCATACACCATATCACGTCATTAACTCTCTGATTAAACAACTACCAGCTCTCAGTAGTTTGATTTCCTTATGCAACATCGCAGACAAAGGTCTGGTAATAGTAAGTCCAGCACTCATTAGTTTGATTGCAACATCGTGCAGGCAAAAGCAATCTTCCAGGCAAATTTTAGCATTGGCCCTTTTAATTGGTGCTGCCGTTCTTTTAAGTGTTGGGGAGAGTAGTAGCAAAGGTTCCAAGGGTGGTGGCTCTGACTATATCTTGCTATATGGGATCATTCCAGTTACAGTCGCTTCTATGCTGTCTGGGTTGGCTTCTTCACTGTGTCAGTGGGCATCTCTGGTTGGACTTTCGTACCTTGTTACTTTCCAGGATACAGTTTATGGCCAGTGCTAACATGTTCACTAATGCTTCAGGTTAAAAAGCATACATCTTACATGATGACTATAGAGATGTCATTTATTGGAAGTATGTGCTTGTTAGCAAGTACCTATCGATCACCAGATGGAGAAGCCATCAGGAAGTATGGGTTTTTCCATGAATGGACTTCCTGGACCATGGTGAGTACTCTTTGACTCTTTGTTATTTCATTATGGTTTTCCCCCTCTCACTGTTGGGTAAACCCTGGACATTATGGTGTGCACTAAAAAAACATAAAGATATGGTACTTATTTGTAGGAAAAATCTAGTTTCAGAAACGTAATTACAATCTTCTGCTTTGTGTAATTAATTTTATAAGATAAATTTTCTATTTTTTGTTAATGTAGAACCTAGAACATTAATGTGTTGTTAAGGTAGCACATCAGTCTAGCAGGCTAGCAGTTAATCTAGGCATTCCAATTTTTTTATGGATGGTTCATGGTTAAGACAGGATAATATTCTGGCATTGAACCCTTACCATTTGCCTTGATAATTAGGGTTTTCCATATTGATGTTTGCAATGCATCTGTTGCTTGACTGGTCTAAAATAGCCAAGTAGGTAAATATTGATCTTCGAGGATCTAACTAGGATATTGATTCACTGTCTTTAGTGCAAGTTAACTTTTTCTCAAGGACCAAATTATTGAAATAGGTATTGCCTCCCTTTATGCTCCAATTTTTAATGCCAATCTTTTGAAGGCACTGATATGCCCTGCATTGACTGTCTGTAACATCCAACACAGATGGAAGCAAAAGCTGTAATAGATTCATTGATGTGTGGGTCTCTAATCACCATTCTGTACCTCAGGTACCGGTATTAATGAATGCCGTGGGTGGAATTCTTGTTGGTCTTGTCACAACTTACGCAGGTGGCGTTAGAAAGGCAAGTGCCTAAACTGACGTTAAATGGAAAACAGACATGCCTTTCATTGACATCTGTGAACTGGACTTTTTTTTCAGGGTTTTGTTATAGTATCAGCTCTCCTTGTAACTGCACTGCTACAATTTGTGTTTGATGGGAAGCCACCATCACTCTACTGCCTGATGGCATTACCACTTGTCGCAACAAGCATATTCATCTACCAGAAGTATCCATATGTTGATAGGAAGAAGAAAGACTGATGTGCATAATTGTCAGAGATGGGAAATATCATCAGCAGGATGTAATGCTAACCTCATCTTGTCCACAAGGATGAAATTTGCACCGTCAAGTGGGCCAGATGTGACTCTTGAAGAGTTGCCTGTTCGTGAAGCTATATTTCAATTATCTACTGATCTATATATAGAATTAAATTAGTAGGACTATAGCCTGGAATCAGTTTCAGCAGGCAGTTGACATGCTTGCATGTAACTTCTTGAAGGAGGTTTCATATTAACGACGTATTTACATGTGGAGCTATCTATATTTGCACAGCATGATGAACCTATTGTATCTTCCATGGATTGTTATTTAGACTATGTGACTTGTGACTTTTGAATATATATTTTTATGATGACAGAAACTAAACCAATTATTGTGTGTGCTCAATCCTTCTCATTGAAAATCTGCGCTATGTTAGTTGTTGGTTTTATCCTGCAATGACTCGTCTAGTTCAGATGGTTTTGCTTGTCAATTGTGATTGCTACGGTTCCCACTTGCCAGGGTAAAGCATCATGTGCTCATCCAGATTATGGTAGAGTGGAGGGGTTGCCATGGAATTGCTTAATTATCTATGTTGTCTCCAGTAGTATATCTGGTAGTTTTTCTAGTTAGCATAAAATGTGCAATCCTTGTAAATCCTTTATGTTACCTCTAGTAAATCTCATTGTTTGTCATCCTAAAGTTCCATTGTCTTTCTTAACACCTGATTAATTCACCGTGGTGCATTGTGAAAAAATTTCAGGTAACTTCTTTATTGAGGCAAAGTAGCAGCAGCCAAGAGTGGCGCACCATCTCACCAAGAGTGGCACACAATCTCACCCAAGTTGTTCCCTTTGAGTCCTCACAGATAGCAGGTAAGTTCTATGTCTACCAAACCGAGAACACACCTCTATGTTGACTATCCCATCACCAAAAACTGCAATAAGACAATAACCAGATACAAAATGAACCTGATGCTAGAAAACTCTTATCTGACGACTACCACAAGGTTCTATACAACTAGCTTCACATAACCATTATTGCATCCAGGAAGCTGCATGATTGATGACTTGCATGCACACCAAGGCTATAGACGAACAAAATGTGATAATTTACATATGTATATAATATATAATTCTCTCTGCCGAACTCCTAACCAATTAAATCCGGACACACAACACTAATTATCCACTTCCCACCCTGTTGTCCTGCATTAAGAAAAAAGGGAACATCAGTAGGCATTTGGAATGTTCTACTCAGCTACTACACATCAAATTCAAGTTGTCTACTTTTTGCTATAAGCTGCAATTTCAGTTTATGACAATGCATTTTTTCTGCAAAAAATAAGTTACCGTGCAACTGAACTCACAATGACTGAGAGAGTTGACTCCAGTTCATCATCGTATGTGATTGTGGATGCCTGTCCAAATAACTCCTACTGGAAATGTCAGCCTCATCGGCATCATAAGGATCAGAATGCCCCGAAGCTGCCGGAGGTGACCAGACTGGTACCACTCCACCTTCCCTGCCTGTCCAGCTGCTCGATGCCTCTGAAACTGATGGAGCAATACCTAGCACCCGGTGCATGTTGTTCTGAAGATTCTGCTGCTGATGGTTGCCATTCATCCTGACAGTATTGCCAGTGCCACCGTCAACTGTTTCTTCCCTATCCGCCTGAGCCTGCAAATGAATGTTTGACGGCACTTCTGGCCTACTGTCCTCACTGGTGTTGCCAAAATCTGCAGTGAGTTCAGTTTCAGCTCTAATGAATGAGGAAGTCATGCTAGGCACCATCTGATCTTGTCGTCTCCGACCAGCCACTGCCTGTGTGTGGATAGCAGGTTGAACCGGTTGTCGGTCTACTTCCATTCGTAGTTCTTGAGGGAAGTCGATCGGCGGCTCCTCTGTGGAATCACCGAGGCCTTCTTCCATCCCATTCTCCATCGCAGCACGAGAGGCTGCCTCAAGCTCCCACATCTCTGACAGGGCATCCTGCAACCTGGAATTGGCAGCATCTAACTCAACAATGGGGCGTGGGTAGTTGGAGCCTAGCTCAACTCCTGCAGCCTGAAGCACAGACTCAGGTGCATCCCAGGGGTGGTGTATCCATTCCGTTGGCAGCCTCGCCAACTCAGGTAGCCATCGCCGTACATATTCCCCATGCGGATCAAACTTGTAGCCTTCAAACTGAACACATTGCAAAATTCAGTTGATATAATTCATCAAGGTGCTGCTTTATTAGCATGAAAACATTGAATAGAGGAAAGGCCTAAAGTACCTGAGGGTTGTCAATGCGGTCAAGCTCACGGCCATCAGGGAGAGACCCAGAAATGTACTGCCAGCCTAGTGCGTCACTCTCAAGGTCAGCATCCAGCAAGGTGTCCCAGAAGTACTTCATCCCCCAGCGCCATGGCAGCTGGAGTACCTTGACAAAGAAGCTAGAGACGACGACACGTATCCGATCATGGACCCACCCGGTGGCCCAGAGCTCCCTCATGCCAGCGTCGACAAGAGGGTAGCCAGTCCTCCCTTGTCTCCAAACCTTGAAGTACACCTCATTGACGACCCAGGGGAAGAACCTGAGGTGTGACAGAAGGGGCTTCTCGTGGCTGCAGGGGTGGTTGAAGGTGAGGTACCTCGAGTACTCCCGCAGGCCGATGGAGCGGAGGAATAGGGTGCAGCTCTCTTCGCCAGCGTGGTTGCCGTCATTGCTCCACATCAGCTGCTTCATCCGGACCTGGTGGAAGAGCTTGCGGACGCTGAGCTCCCCGAAGTGCAGGTACGGAGACAGCAGCGACGTGCTGGTACTGTCGGCCTTCTTGCGGTTCACGGAGTAGTCCATCAGCGGACCATTGAGGAAGGCCGTCAATGCCTTGTCAGCATTCTGCCACCCCGGTGACCACGCCCGTGCAAGCAGCGCGTTGCTGCCCCTCTCGGACTCGTCTTCAAAGATCAGCTCGTCCGACGAACACCTCGATAGGTCACCTGTGGAGCTCAACAAAAGAAGCAATTCTCACGTCAATGATTGATCTGCAAGGACTGTGTCCCCCTACAGTATGAGCATCAGAACTCTGTAGACTGTAGGCTACAGTATGCGTTTCGGTACCTGAATTGATCCTCTTGGGCGGCAGCAGTGGTGCGGCGGGGTCGGGCATGCACAGGCACCTGTTCCAGAATGGCGCGAACATGGTGAAAGGGCAGCCGTCGTCGTCGAGGACCTCCCATGGCTCGTACAGCAGATCCGCGTTGAAGGACTGCACCGTGATGCCCTCGGCAGTCAGCTGCTCCTTCACGCGGTGGTCCCGGACCAGTGACAGCGGGTCTGCACGGCCGGCATGAGACAGCGATCGGTGAGCAACGGAGGACCGTTCGTGTTAGTCGGCCCAGTTGATAAGGTGCTAAAAGATTTATTTTTTTATGATGGTTCTTGGGGGAAGAAAACTCAAAAGAAGAAAGATCAGGTTGTTTGGTGAGTACCAGTGGGCTTGGTACAAGGACTTTTTGGAATTAAAGAGGGCGACGGCGACCAAAGTTCCTAAGGCAGGATGCTAATTGCTAAACTTGGAGGTTGGTTTACGTGTGGAGTAAGGGTATTAAGGTATGAAGTATATCCATTAATGGCAGATATGTAGTACGAGCAAAACTGTTCATGAAAAGATCCTCCTCTCTTTAAAAGAAAAACGTCTATCCTGTGCTTTACTATTTGGATCGTGAAGAACTGGATCCCCTTCAACCAGACAGAGGAAGGCTAAAAAACCATAATCAAAATCGATTTTGACACGAAGTCAAGCTGAAGATCTGCATATACTCTGTTTGCACAAAGAAGCCAGGAACAGTGCAAACATGTAACAACATCCAGAGTAAGGAGGGATCGAACGAACCGTAGAGGTGGTTGAAGAAGAGGTGCGTGGCGCCGGTGCTGCGGACGAGGTCGAGCAGCGCGACGACAGCGTCGTTGGAGCGGCGGGTGACGAGGCGGCCGGCGCCGAGCCGGCGGAGCGAGGCGTCCAGGTGCTTGAGGCTCTGGCTGAGCCACCACCGGGACACCCTGCCGGGGTAGTAGGGCCCGTCCTCCTCGGGCGCCCACACGTACGCCGGCACCACCTCCCCGGCCGTCCGAGCCGCTGCCGCCAGCGCCGGGTTGTCCTCCACGCGCAGGTCTCGCCTGAACCAGACCACCGTCCGCATCCCCGGCTCACCGGCGCCGCTCATCGAGGACTGCGATGCTGACATGGCACCCTCACCCTTATCCGGCACGGCTGACCAAGAATTCTCCGTTGGCCCTCCGGCGAGATCCGCAGCAGCACAAGAATCGGTCAAGCAGCCAAGAACACGCAGTTCCTGGCTCCCTTCTATGAGTTGCGCAGGCGAATCAAACTGCTCCACGCACCGAGCGAGGATTTCTCCAGGAACTGCGGGAAGGCTGGACTGTGGATTGGCTGGCCTCTGCTCTTCAGATACTCCCAGACTGCAGTGGAGATTGAATAATCTGACCAATCCAATCTACCCTTCTCCTTTGATTGAAGACAAAAAGTCCAGAGTAAATTTTTCGCCTGGGGAATCGATTGTTGCAGAGATTGGCAGAGAGAGGGAGTGTGGGTTGTGGGAAAGACGAGAGGGTGTGGTCCAGTGGAGGGACGCCTGCGGATATTGGGATTGGTTGGTTTGGATTTGCTCTCGCCTTTTCTTCTTGGCCTTTATCTCCTCGTGCTCGCCAGGCGCCAGCGCCTAGCCTCTCTCCCATAATATTCCCTCTCCATTTTTGTTTTCCCATTTTGTGTGTGAGAAAAGAACTTGTGGGTTATTAGATTCCCGTGGAACTCATACTTAGCCACTGGCAGGTGGGTCCTGCAGTAGCGCCCGGAACTTTTCTTCTGCTGCGTCCGTGAGGTTATAACAGTAACTTTTAAGTTTTTATTATGAAAATAAATAACTTTCCGAGGTTTAAAATATGTCTAAAAATAATATTCTATAAAAACATGGGGCGCCGTCTTCTGACACCGAAGCTAATTAATCACAGGTGCATGCAAACAATAATTGCCAAATCTTTAATCTATCTTTTGCCAGCGTCCTTGATCTATCTGAAAATTTTCACAAAGTTATTTATTTTGTGATGGAGGAAGTATGATGGGTAAATCATGATTTTATTTATTCATGACCATTGAGTGTTGTACGTGGCTTCTCTATTTTTTATCTTTATTTCCAATTCTATTACCAATAGGCATGTTTATGTAATCCTCTACCTCTAACATAGGTTGCACGGATTGTTTGGCTTGTGACTGTTCCATAGCCTAGAAAACTACCTATAGAAACCACACTTCACAATGCAAGATGTTTTTAGTTGATGGAACCAGTAGTCATGTGGCTTAAGGTTTGTTTTGTAGGGTGGCATGGTGAATGCCGTGCGAACATTGGCGCTCCTTGCGCCAAACCACTTGTAGTTTAAACTCTTCCCTTATCAATGAAAACCGGTAACGGATCTTTCGGGAAAAAAAAAACACACTTCGCAATGCATAATGTTTATGGTGCTCTTTCTTACTCCTATCCAATTCTTTTTCTCCCCATTCAACTACAGGAAAAAAAACTGGTAGTCTCTTCTACCTTCGACAAGTTTTTTTTTTTTAAATATAAACGGTTTCTTCAACTTTTAGTCTCTCTCCTCAATAAATTATTTATCACGTGATCAAAATGACTACTTAGCAAGGTTATTAATAGGGACAAATGTTATTAATAGGGACAGGAGTTGTGCTAGTTTGTGTATTGGGAGTACCCTTACTGGTCTTCCAGAGGAAAAAAAAAGCTCTAGACCTCAATGCTCACTTTGCTTTAAATCAAACGCATGAGGAGCATGGCCGTCTAGATAACTTTGTCTACAGTTGAACAAACAGACCTAGACTAAAAAAACAGACCTACATGATTATTCATATGGCCATGGTAACAAGTTAACAACAAGCACTTTGCAAAGCACCTACACTAATCACCGAGTGATTCCTTAAACACTATGGGTTGCAAGAGCACTAGAGTAGAGCCTCAACTCCTTAGATAAGTTTCCCAACTCGTACATCACCCAAATGGCCTGTTCAACCGTGAGTAGCCCAAGCTAGGCCTTTCTTGCGTCTCCTTCGTACTTAAGTCCCGGCTTCTGCTTCTTTGTGTCTTAGACTTCTTAGTATATCTTGTAGGTCTTTAACAAAGCTTCTAGTGTCTTGCTTGAGGTGTTGATCATCTGTATCAAAACTTTGCCTTTGTCTAAAGTCCACTTTTTATTGTTTAACTAATCTCAATATACTAGAAAACGTTGTTAGTCCACATCAAAGCACCAAAATCCAACTTAATGACCCATAAGCTCAACTTTTCATACACCAGGTATATGGTCAGTACATCTAGTACATCACCGGCACGATTGGAATCCCGACATGGCTTTTAGTTGTAGTCTTTTCTTTATTCTTATGGTTGATATGATTTTTTGTTATTTAGAGCACCTATAGCTAGCTAGCTAGTGCCTCAATAGTCTTTTGTTTATTCTTATGGTTCAGATGATTCTATGTTACTAACTAGCTTACTATTAGTAGCTAATGGATCCAAATTCAAAACACACTAACCAATAATATACATATGCATTGATGGGACTAAGGTAGTACATTGAGCAAGCTGAACCACACGTTTAAATCTAACAACGATCCACACGATGCCGTTGAACTTGCTTAGTCGATCGGTTGCCACGGCCGGCCAGCACATGTGGCAGAACAGTGAGGCACTTAAAATATTTTAAAATATTCAGAAGCTACATAGTATCTGTCTGGCTGTGTTTTGTGTAGCACAGCACAGCACAGCACAGCATATAGTACCTGTAGGACGGATATCTTCAGATGCTACTAAACGTTTCAGGAAATGTCTGGCTGTGTTCTTGTAGAAATGTTTTAAATCCATATTTTGTCAGGAAATGTTTCAGATGGGAAATCAGAACCACTAAACTGTTTGGCTGCAGAATCAGAATACGTTTTCACTAATTCACACTCATACACCGTTTCAAGCAGAAAACTTGCTGTTTTGGCTTGGATTGTAGTGATTCTTGTGAGAATCGGAACGAATTCATGGTGCCAAACGCACACGTGCATAGTACTACACGAAATTGTGTACCGCACACGTGCATAGTACTACACGAAATTGTGTACTTGCCTGGCTCTAGAATCTAGATTCTTGCTTCTTCACCTGCCAAGTAGACCGGTGAAATGAAACGTGACTTGGGGGTGAGCATCCCTGCTACTGCTAGCTGCCGGGAACGAGGGCGACCGCGTGGTAAGCTACCCGCTACCGCACCAATTGCTGCTGCAGAAAGAACAGCCAGTTGGATCGATCGCCACTCACTACTCCAAGCAGCTGGTCAACCGCTAGTACGATTCGGGGAGGTCTGCTTTTACCGACAAGTTGGTCAGGTTAATTGGAATCGTATACTATCTTTTGCCTTTTGGGGGCATTCTGTGCTGGCAACGTGATCCCATCATCCAAAGGGTTAATAAACGGATAAGATTTACGTGTCAGATCCGATGGGTCAGTTCATTGCTTCCGTCGATCTAATATGAAGTGTCCCGTGAAAAGCACCATAGCAAACTATCTATAGTTGATACTATATTGTCTATATATAAATCTAGTCGATTTTTTTTGAACTGATCAGAACTTTCTAATGGGACGCTATTCACCAGAGTTCAAATCTTGGTGTTCGTACTATTTTCTGGGATTTTTCTAAGATTTAACGGTGTTATAGGTTAAGTGGTAAGCGAGATTCCTGTCGACAACAAGGCACCAGTTGTGATTTCAAGAATCTCCAGATCTATCGGCTCAGTCCTTTGGATGTGCTCATAGAGGTAGGGTTTGCGTACGTCTGTTCATAAGCAGTGGCGAAGCTACTTGCGAATCAACCCTGGTGCACTGCTTCGGTAATTTGGACAACTATCCTAAAATATACATACTAAAACAAGACTATTAAAGGGCAAACAGAATTTTACCCTGGTGCCTGTGCACCAGATAAACTGAACGTGGCGTCGCCACTGTTCATAAGGATGAGTATGTGGACGCTACTCACCAGGCTTCAGATCCTGCTGTTCGTACCATTTTCTGGGATTTTTCTAGGAATTACTGGCGTTATAGATTAAGTGGTAAGCGACACTTCTATCGATAATGAGACGCCAGTTGTGACTTCAGGAAAATCTCTAGATCTGTCGGCTCAGCCCTTCAAAGGTGCTCATAAAGGTAGAGTTTGTGTACGTACGTTCATAAGGATGAATATGTGTATATGTTTTGAATGGCTACGTTGTACTGTGTAATTCTTATAAAAAAACTAACTGATTGTATAAAAGAAATGATTTTAAAGAAAGGAGATATGGATTCTTTTTGCAAGGAGAGAACGTTTTGGATAGAATTTTGCCGTGAGTCTAACTATTATTGTTTTGCTAAGGCGTTTTTCATGTGTCACAAATTGTTCCCTCATCATGAACAACATCGTGTGAGGCACTAGCGGAGCCACGGTCCGGTCACCCCGAGCGATCGCATTGGGCTTGCCGACTTTGTAAAGAAAAAATTTCTCTATATTATGGATAAATATAACATTTTTAATATAAACATTTATGTAGAATAAGAATCGTTCATATATTTCTTAAAATTTTTGGCTTCGCTACTGACACGAGCAAGCAGAATATGTAATTATTATTATTATTATAACAACGAGAGTTCCCCATCAACGTTTGCTAGCACGCCGTACTAGGAAAAGTTTACCACATGTTCCTGGGTCTTCGTCGCAGCTGTACTGTGGTTGGAAAAATGAAACGGAAAATTATTTATTGGCGCGCGCTTGACACTGCCTATCTCTTTCACTCTGTCGCCGTCGGGATGGCTGATTACTGATTAATTAATCCGTTACGGAAAAACAAGATGATTCCAGCGATCCATTTCTCGCGACGATCCATCCAGGTGGACTGCAGCGCTGTTGTTCGGGATACAGTGTAGCAGGACTTTTAGAACGTTGCAACAAAAAAATGGTAGGTTACGTGTCTTGGAATCTTACTGCTCCTGATTGGAGACACCTTTTGAAGCCTAATCCTCCATGTTATGGATAATTTTCCGCTAGCTAGATGATATTAATCCTAGAAATTTTTGTAAAAAGGAACATCAGCCATCATTTGGAATTTTGGATATATTCTAATTATCATTGAAATTAGCAGCTATTGAATCAATTATGTTCTTTTGTAAAGAATTATCCACCTTTTCCATGATGAACAATAATCCACCCTAAACCTATATCTAAGTTATTCACCTTTGCTACGATGAAAGAAAAATAAAAAAATAACTCCTAAATTTACACCTAAATTATCACTTAATGTGAAATATAAGTAACATTTACATCTAAATACCCATGTATTTCATAATTAAAAATAAATTAATATGAAAATAACTCCTTAAATATACATCTAAATCACCTAGTGATTGATTACCTATTTTAAAATAATAAAAAATATTTAGGATGCATCTGATTTGGTCTCTCTGTCCAATCTAATCCATGAGCTATTGCATTGTTGCTCGTCTATATCAAGTGTAGCTTCTATGTATCTTTAGGTGATGTGCCAGTTATGGACTTTTGGAGAAAATACTGGATAATTAAGTTACGTGTGGGATAGTAAGTGCCCACTAGAAGACACCATAAATCACTACGGCCTTCATTTACTCACATCTTGACCAACGTATAGTAAATAAAAGTAAAAAGGCCAAAAAAAAAACCATTGTGATGTTACTTTTTTCAACAAGCGCCCCGTCCACTATTTTCCCATGAAAATACACAATTCAAATCACATACATCTTAGGTGTAACTAGGTGCATACTCTGCGCGTTGCTACGGGTATTCCAAATAATTTTAAAAGAAATTAAACTATTTATATTTATAGTTATATATGAATAAAACTATCTTAAATTAATTTTTGGTGAATGGTCTGACACATTGTTATGGACAACTAAATGCATGTTAGTGGATGAAGAGAAACTATTATAATTATATGTGTTAGTTGGCTATAGTTGCAACTTCTAGTGGATTGTTGATGTGGATAACTTGCATGTTGAGGAAATGGGTGATGAATGAGACTTAGTGGAATAATTGCAACTTCTAGCGGATTGTTGCTGTGGATAGCTTGCATATGTTGAGAGAATAAGTGATGAATGAGGCTTAGTGGAAGAGGTTGAGGGCTCGTGGGACATGATGATGATGTGACTTTAGGACATGCCAGAGAAATAGCTTAGTGGGTTTTAGCTTTATATTACAATCTAGTGGATCGTTGATATGAATAGCTTGCATGTTCAAAGAATGGGTGATGAATGAGGCTTAGTGAAATAATTGCAACTTCTAGTGGATTGTTGATGTAGATAGTTTGCATATTGAGAGAATGGGCGATGAATGAGGCTTAGTGGAAGAGGTTGTGGGCTTGTGGGACATGATGATGATATAGCTTAAGAAAATGCTAGAGAAATAGGTAGTCGGTCCTAACTTTATATTGCAACTCTAGTGGATTGTTAATGTGAACAGCTTGCATGTTGAGAGAATGGGTAATGAATGAGGCTTAGTGGAATAATTGTAATTTCTAGTGGATTATTGATATAGATAGCTTGCATGTTGAGAGAATAGGTAGTGAATGAGGCTTAGTGGAAGAGGTTATGGGCTTGTGGGACATGATAATAATATCGCTTAAGGAAATGCGAGAAATAGGTTAGTGGGTATTAGCTTTATAGGAGTTTAAGATCATGCAAACTATTTCAAAAAATCATACTTCGGTTATTCAAAAGAAAGTTAAAACTTGATATATACATAGCACATTCATATATGTACTGTAAAAGTTTAGTTGCAAACTCAAATAAGAAAAAAAAATCCTATAACAATAATAAATTTTAGGTGTATCTCCACTACTTTCGGGGTTTTTATCTTGAAATGCACATACACCTGTGTATGATTTTTTTCTAGTTTGAGTTTGCTTCTCAACTTTTATATGTGAGTATATATGTGGAATCTCTGTTTCTATACCAAGTTTCTATGGTTTTTTAGATGACCAAACCAAAGTATGATTTTTGAAATGGTTTGCATGATTGCACCACCTAATTAAGATATGGTGCAAATCACACCATATTATTTTTTTTTCTAATTTGAGTTCGTAATTATAATTAAGAGCATAGAAAAGTATACACGATGATATGAAAGTCTATTCTAACAAACAGCAAATTTAGTTAACAAATTATTGGTCGTCAGTTAAAAGATTATAAACTTTGAATTTTATATGTGCGCACGAGAGTACGTAGATTATTTGGTGCATCATGCAGATCAATGAAGATGTGTTAGGAAATATAATGTAAGAAATCTTGTAAAATGTGCAACACAAATGTACCATGGCAATGACCTGGTGGTGTGCGCGTGAGATATGCATTCGGTTGAGGATAGAGACAGGTTGTTAGATCTAGTTGTTGAGATCATTATCTCCCCTAACCGAATGCCTTATAAACCAAGTATGTAAAGAGTATATAAGTATATTAATATATAGACGTGATGAGCCAAGATAGGAAGTCACGATTGCCACATTAGTTACAAGATGCACTGCTTCCCTTCATTTCATTCACTGTCACTGACCGTGGAAACATAAGCAAAAAGCCACGAGATTAGAGAGAATGGGTCCAAAAAGTGGCATGTGGGTTTGCCCCCGGAGCCTCGATCAGCTAAGCTTTCCCGGTCACGACTCCAGCGTCTCAATCAGTTTCTCCTAACCCCGACCCCGACGCCGACCCCGTTCCGTCCCCATCGGCTACTGCGCGTTGCGTGTGGTGAGAATCGCGCGCAATGGAGGACCACATGGCCGCGTTGTTTGCAGCTCGACCACTCGTTTCCGGTGGTGCATCACACGCACGTCCATTCTCATTTTGTTACCTAGTTCCTCTTCCCCCATGACTTTCTGTCCATTATTGCAGCAAAATAACTTTGGATTGCACACAGCCGGCCGGATAGATTCGGATAATGATTGTCATAGGATCATGTCACGGGCGCGAAGCTTGGTGTGCACGGAATTAGTTTCTTAGACTGCCACAGTGTGGTGAAATACAGATGTCTGAAACTCGTTTTCCCATCTAAGCCTCGATACTTGCCCACTGCAAGAGAGAAAAGTATATGAATCGATGATAGCTTTAAAAGGTGATATGTGGTCCCACTTGTAAGTCAAATGAAGATCTCACAAGAGTTATGAGAGGAGAGAACAAAGTGATGTTTATCTTGCTATTTTGGGACATCGGCACACTGCGGCTTAAATGAGAGTGAATCATCGATTATGACATGATCTTTTAGAGCATTGGGATACTATGGCTAGTCTTAAGATTTATTATTAGTCTTATCCAAAAAAATGCAATTCTAGAATATCATTGGGCCAAACTATCTGAAGTTTAATTAAATTTGTATAAAAATACTGATATTTATTATGTTAAATTAGTACTATAAGATTATTCATGAAATTTATTTTCTATAAGTACTCACACTCACAAAGCATGCACATGCACCTCTATAAACATCTAAACACAAACCCTATCACTATGAGTATTTTCGAAGACTGGTCGGAAAATTCTCGAGATTGACAAAGTCACTACAGGCATCTCATTGTTAATAGGATTGTTGCTTACCACTAGAAGCACAATGTTGTTTTATGTAAAATCGATTATAGCATCATATATACTAATTGTATTTTGTATTATAAATATGTTTATGTGGATTAAGAGATTTGATCATATATATAACTTGAAAGTTTTTTTTAAGGAACAGGAGGGGCAACGCCCCTACTGGGATTTTATTAACATAAAACAAAAAGAGTCTCCTTACAGGGAAGGTTCAAGAAACATAAAACAAAATAAAGAAAATAAGTAAAATTACACAAATCTGTCTAGCCATTGTTCTATCAAAGTAGCTTTTCTTTGCTCTTAGAATAATTAACTAGAGCAAACTCTCTCTTGAACACCATCTTGCATCTTGGAATCGAGTGGGCTTGATTTCTGAAGATACAATCATTCCTCACCATCCAGATTGCCCATCACATTGAAATTATGATCTCCATAAAAAAGGGACACGAAGCTGAACTTTTAGACCATCCAAGATATCAAAAAGATCCAGTGAGCTAGGGATGATCACATTCAGAGTAAACCAGCAAGCCGAGGCAAAAGGACAATGGAACAACAAGTGAAGTAACTCCTCATCACAACCCAAAGCACAGAAGACACAACCATAATCATCCAGGTGCATGCCACGATGTCGAAGCTGAACTCTTGTGTTAAGTTTACCTTTCAAGATCAATCAGAAGAACATTTTCCTTTTATTCTGGCAAGAGGAAAGCCAAAGCCATTTATAAGACTGATGAAGTTGCTGATGCCCAATGAGATGCCTGTAAATCTATCTTGAAGAGAAAGTTGAAGAGCCCCATTTATAAGACCAAGTGTCACTTGCTTCTGTGAGTTGCAAAGCTTGCAAAGAGCTAGTAAAGTTCTGAAATTGCTGAAAGGCTTCAATAGACATTGGCAAGTGAAAAAGATCCTCCAAACGAGTAACTGAGGTTGCTGAATGTATTGTTATCTAATTAGACCATGCATATGAGAAGAGATGTGGGAAAGAAAGAGACCACAACTGTTGGTCCCAATTATCAAGCCAGAGCATGCAAGTTGTTCCATCTTGAACCTGAACTGTGGATACAGATTTGAATGAAGGCAATAATTTGAGAATGTCTCTCCATCAGAAAGAGCCTCTGAAAGGCCTCTCTGACATTGGCAGGTTGTTATTAGAGTAATAATGGTGCCAGACCAATTGTACCCAATGGACAGGGTGTTTATTAAAAACTTTGTGAAGATGCTTCATTAGAAGACTTTCATTTTGAGTCTGTGAGTCCAAAACTCCAAGGCCTCCCTCAACCTTCGGTTTGCAAACTAGAGGCCATGCTGCTTTTGAAGGTTTTTTGCTATTGTGGTAAGACCCTCTCCAAAGGCAATGTCTTCTGAACTTGTCAATCTGATGTAGCACTGTCTTTGGTAATAAGTAAGTGCACATAGTAAAGATAGGCAGGGCCGAGAGGACAACATTGACCAACTGTAATCTACCAGCTTCAGTTAGCAGAGATGAGAAATTAACCATTTTCTTTCACACTTAGAAACAAGAGGTCAAAAATGAGCAACTGAAGGTTTGGCGTGACTTAGAGAAAGGCCTAAATAAGTGAAAGGTAGAGTCTGTTTAGAGCAACCTAGGGTGGAGGCCAAAATATCTAGTCTCTCATCAGTGACATTGATGGGGGCTATAAAGAATTTATCAAAGTTCACTTTAAGGTCAGTGGTTTCAGCAAAAGATATAACTTGAAAGTGTTGAACATATGTACGAAGCACTAGTTGTTTGGTAAAAATAATACATCCGACCCTTGATAAGATCGAAAGGGTCGCCCCTACTAAACCTTGCGTTCTTAACAGTTTGAGGCGTGTCAAATTGTTCTGTATCTCTATCTATCACCACGTGGGCTTGGTTGTCATGAAACAAAGTGATCACATAAATATAAAAGATCTCCGGTATGGGCATCGAAGTGATGGCATGTGGCTTTTTGTGACAGCTCAGACGTGCGGTGCAATGTATGTACGTGCACTCAGCACTCGCGTTGTCATCAATTTGTGAAATGGTGTCATGTCCCCACTACTACCCCTGTGTTCTCCCTTTCTTCTTCGTGCATGTTAGGCTGGTGAATGGTGATGGATATGCATGGTCCACTCTGCGGATGGCGGATGCTGCAAAGTGCCAAATGCAAGCGGAAGCACAGGATTGTAAGAAACCGATCGATGAACGAATTGAAGCCGGCCACCTCTTGCTGGGTGGTGAACGCGAAACAGTCTACTCCTAGCAAAACGCATAAGGACCTTGCTTCTCTCAGTGTGGATTTATCTATTCAAATACATGTATATCCATTTTTTTAAAAGGCATATATGTATATCCATTTTTGTAGATGTGTATATCCATTTTGACGTGCCATATCATTCAATCTATCTACAAGCATATTTTTGAAAAACTGAGAATGACCGTTAATAAGGACACTTTAATAAGGGTGGGGCGGAGGGAGTACCTGAAATTAAAGGCTCTCAGGATTTGACAATTAAAGCTTCTCAGGTTGTGCATTGAAGAATTGAAGTTGCTCTCTCGAACAGTGGAAGCAAATAGTCCTGTGCACGCGCGGAAGCGGAAGGGGGGTTCTTGGTTAGTCTTTGGGTCAGGTTAGCGCGCGCGATTGGGACTAGACAGCCTAAGACTATCTGCAGCGCTGTACTGAATGAGTTACTGGAGTACCGCTTCCAGGGAAAAAGTCCCGCAGCGGGGTACTGGACGAGCTACGGGAAAGCTCAGGACGAGCTCCGGTACTGGCTCTGTCCAGTTTGTACCATCCTTCCGGTAAGACACGCGGGGCCCGCGATGGTGGGGAGAGAGAGAGCAGGCCAGCGCTTGCGGGACGAGCTCGACGGAGCGCCGGAGGCCGCCCCCTTTCACACCGCGCCGCCGCACCTGCTCGCAGCCGCCCCGCTCGCCGCGCGAGACGAGCCTCGCCGCCGGGCCGCGGAGGAGCGAGGGAGGACGGCCGCCGCCGGCCATGGAGCAGAGGAGGAGCTCGCGAAACAGAGAGAGCGAGGGAGCAGCAGGACGAGCCGCACGCGGAGGGCGAGGGAGCTTCGTCGTCCGCGCGAGCTCCTCCATGCCGCCGCCGGCCATGGAGCTGCGCCGCCCGCGGGAGGAGGTCGCTCGACCGGCCGAGGTAACCCTTGCCCGCCGCCCCGAGCTCGCCGGTGAAGCCGCGCGGCCTCGCCGGGGCCGCGCCGGGATCCGCCTCGCGGGGGCCTCGCCGGGGAGCCCGTCCTCCCTCACACCGCCGCACCGGGGAGCTCGGCCATGGCGGCCGCGGAACCGCGAGTCCATGGCGGGGAGGGAGCTCGGCCATGGAGGGAGCTCGATTCGCGCGGGGAGGGAGCTCGATTGGCGCCAGCGTCTTCTTCTTCGTCCGTCGGAGGCGAGCACCGACGGCGGCGCGGCGGCAGGGCGGAGGAATCCGGAAGCCAGATGGGGAGAGAGGCGAAGGAGAGAGAGAAAAAAGAAAAATAATAAGGTGGGGCCGTGGGTCCGACTTGTCAGTGGCTGTAGATGGGATATAGAGTATGAGATATAAAGGATGACGAGTGCAGAAGAAATTGGTATGGAGTAGAGAATCTTGATGACTAGGACAGAATATTCCCTTTTGGGATGAATTTGGAGTACGACGAGTGCGGATAGTCTAACCAACGTCTGGACAGTGAGTAGGATGGTTCAGGCGGCGCATCTCATCTCCATCAGGATTCTGTTCAAACAGAAGCCAGATGATTATGATTAAAGACAGGCCAATTGCTCGACCTAGCACCGAGCGAGATACTCGTTATACTCCTACTACTAATAAATGGCATGCAGCAGCAGCATTAGCAATGGCACCAGTAGTAAAATGCTTGTTCGTAAGTACTGGACTACTGGTACACGTAACACTACTACATACTGTACTCTAATAATCTCATACAAACAAGCGTGAAAGAGAACGAAGACGACGGCGGGCTGGTGCTGGCACCTGCGTTTTTTTTACCGGGCGGTTAACCGCGGTTTACCGCGGTTACCGAGGTTACCGGGCCGGTCCGGTTCCGGTTCGGACCGGTTCGGTAACCCCCAAATTCAAATTTCAAGTTTAAAAAAAATGCTGAAAAAATTCCTAAAAATAGCTCATGATTTATAGAACCCAATGGTGTAAAAATTTTTCAAATTTAAGCTCGTTTGATATGAAAAAAATTCAAATTTCAGTTCGTAAAAAAAAAAAAAAAAAAGTGTCCCGGCCCGTTAAGGCCCATTAGGCCCCAACGGGCACTTAATGCGGCGGGACTCGCGGGGGTGGGGGGGGCGCTCTCGTCCGCGGCGACGAGCGCTCGCCGCGACGCCGCGCAGACCGCCGCGGGTCGGGCCGGCTAACCGCGTCCGGACACCGGCCGGATCCACCGGCTAACCGCTCGGTTTGGGCGGTTTACCGACCGGTTAGCTCGGGAATCGCCCGGGTTAGGTAAGAGTCCTTTTTTTATTTTAAGTAGTTTTAGGTTTAGGATTTAGGTAGGAAATGGTTGTGCTAGGGTTTATGTTAGGATTTAGGGCCCGATCTATGATTTAGGTAGGATTTTAAGTTGTAGGTTATGATTTAGGTAGGATTTGTGGTAGGATGGATGTATATTTTTGGTATATATTGTTGAGATACATTGTATTTAGGTGTGACTTAGTGACGTAGGCACTTGATATATATTCTTTACATACATTTTGTGCACTTGGTGTATTTATATATTGGTATATATATGTTGTTGTCCGTTTATGCAGTAGACAATGTCCGCGTAAACAGATTCTCAGTATGGGAGCATGGTCAAAATCTTGCTCCCGAATGGTATTGAAATTATTGTAAAACGATGAAAAATGGCGGTGGTTGCACTAGATTTAAGCAAAGATTTGGCGGGGCGCGGGGCGGATGTCTTGCATTGCAACAAAGTGCCACCACCTGTGTGTGAGTTCTATCAGCGAGAGCTTGACAGAGCTAAGGACAAAACCAATGAGCGGGCTCGAGTAAGGCTGGCACAGGAGGCGGCTGCACAAGAGGGAAACCATCCCCTTGGTGAGGAGGAATATGAGGCTCAGATGCAGGCAACACTAAACATGTCGAGAACACAATATGACTACGAACAAACTGTTCGACAAAGAGGAGGTAATTACGAGCGTGGAGGGGGTAGTGGTAGTTGCGGTGGTGGTGGTGGTGGTTCGCGTGGGGGAATCCTATTCGAGGATGTTTAGTAGAAGAGCGGGATCACATAGGGAGACTCCTATGGTGATGGAGGACTATAATGCGGCAGTCGGTGGGAGTAGAGGAATGTACCAACCAAGGATTGATACAGGGAAGTGGACACAGAAGGGGAAAAATGCAAAGGAAGCAATTGGTAAAGCTTGGTCAAAGTGGTTCCATTACACAGGAATCCCAGGGAAGGAATGCGGACAATCCCTACTTTATCGGTGCGGTTTGAGAGGCACGAAGTTTGGTAAGTACCTATACTTGGTGATTATGGCCTTTTGTATCTTTCCATATTCTCATTATTTGCCTATGGATTCGGTGAAGGCATCGCGTCACCCAGTGGAAGGGAGATTGATGGCAAGTACCTAGATCAGAATGAGAAAGACTTGAAGGAAAGGTACGCAAAGTTTCAGAACGAGTGGCCCAACTTTGGCGTCACGTTGATGTGTGATGCGCTCTCTGTCCGCGAGGCGACGAGCGCTCTGCCCGGCGACGCCGCGCAACCGCCGCCGCGGTCGGCCGGCTAACCGCGTCCGGACACCGGCCGGATCCACCGGCTAACCGCTCGGTTTGGGCGGTTTACCGACCGGTTAGCTCGGGAATCGCCCGGGTTAGGTAAGAGTCCTTTTTTTATTTTAAGTAGTTTTAGGTTTAGGATTTAGGTAGGAAATGGTTGTGCTAGGGTTTATGTTAGGATTTAGGGCCCGATCTATGATTTAGGTAGGATTTTAAGTTGTAGGTTATGATTTAGGTAGGATTTGTGGTAGGATGGATGTATATTTTTGGTATATATTGTTGAGATACATTGTATTTAGGTGTGACTTAGTGACGTAGGCACTTGATATATATTCTTTACATACATTTTGTGCACTTGGTGTATTTATATATTGGTATATATATGTTGTTGTCCGTTTATGCAGGTAGACAATGTCTGCCAGAAACAGAGATTCTGTATGGGAGCATGGTCAAAATCTTGCTCCTGAATGGTATTGAAATTATTGTAAAACGATGAAAAATGGCGGTGGTTGCACTAGATTTAAGCAGCATTTGGCGGGCGCGGGGCGGATGTCTTGCATTGCAACAAAGTGCCACCACTGTGTGTGAGTTCTATCGGCGAGAGCTTGATGAGCTAAGGACAAAACCAATGAGCGGGCTCGAGTAAGGCTGGCACAGGAGGCGGCTGCACAAGAGGGAAACCATCCCCTTGGTGAGGAGGAATATGAGGCTCAGATGCAGGCAACACTAAACATGTCGAGAACACAATATGACTACGAACAAACTGTTCGACAAAGAGGAGGTAATTACGAGCGTGGAGGGGGTAGTGGTAGTTGCAGTGGTGGTGGTGGTGGTTCGCGTGGGGGGAATCCTATTCAGAGGATGTTTAGTAGAAGAGCAGGATCACATAGGGAGACTCCTATGGTGATGGAGGACTATAATGCGGCAGTCGGTGGGAGTAGAGGAATGTACCAACCAAGGATTGATACAGGGAAGTGGACACAGAAGGGGAAAAATGCAAAGGAAGCAATTGGTAAAGCTTGGTCAAAGTGGTTCCATTACACAGGAATCCCAGGAAGGAATGCAGACAATCCCTACTTTATCGGTGCGGTTTGAGAGGCACAGAAGTTTGGTAAGTACCTATACTTGGTGATTATGGCCTTTTGTATCTTTCCATATTCTCATTATTTGCCTATGGATTCGGGTGAAGGCATCGCGTCACCCGGTGGAAGGAGATTGATGGCAAGTACCTAGATCGAATGAGAAAGACTTGAAGGAAAGGTACGCAAAGTTTCGAACGAGTGGCCCAACTTTGGCGTCACGTTGATGTGTGATGCGCTCTCGTCCGCGAGGCGACGAGCGCTCGCCCGGCGACGCCGCAAGAATCCGCCGCGGTCGGCCGGCTAACCGCGTCCGGACACCGGCCGGATCCACCGGCTAACCGCTCGGTTTGGGCGGTTTACCGACCGGTTAGCTCGGGAATCGCCGGGTTAGGTAAGAGTCCTTTTTTTATTTTAAGTAGTTTTAGGTTTAGGATTTAGGTAGGAAATGGTTGTGCTAGGGTTTATGTTAGGATTTAGGGCCCGATCTATGATTTAGGTAGGATTTTAAGTTGTAGGTTATGATTTAGGTAGGATTTGTGGTAGGATGGATGTATATTTTTGGTATATATTGTTGAGATACATTGTATTTAGGTGTGACTTAGTGACGTAGGCACTTGATATATATTCTTTACATACATTTTGTGCACTTGGTGTATTTATATATTGGTATATATATGTTGTTGTCCGTTTATGCAGGTAGACAATGTCTGGCAGAAACAGAGATTCTGTATGGGAGCATGGTCAAAATCTTGCTCCTGAATGGTATTGAAATTATTGTAAAACGATGAAAAATGGCGGTGGTTGCACTAGATTTAAGCAGCATTTGGCAGGGCGCGGGGCGGATGTCTTGCATTGCAACAAAGTGCCACCACCTGTGTGTGAGTTCTATCAGCGAGAGCTTGACAGAGCTAAGGACAAAACCAATGAGCGGGCTCGAGTAAGGCTGGCACAGGAGGCGGCTGCACAAGAGGGAAACCATCCCCTTGGTGAGGAGGAATATGAGGCTCAGATGCAGGCAACACTAAACATGTCGAGAACACAATATGACTACGAACAAACTGTTCGACAAAGAGGAGGTAATTACGAGCGTGGAGGGGGTAGTGGTAGTTGCAGTGGTGGTGGTGGTGGTTCGCGTGGGGGAATCCTATTCGAGGATGTTTAGTAGAAGAGCAGGGATCACATAGGGAGACTCCTATGGTGATGGAGGACTATAATGCGGCGTCGGTGGGAGTAGAGGAATGTACCAACCAAGGATTGATACGGGGAAGTGGACACGAAAGGGGAAAAATGCAAAGGAAGCAATTGGTAAAGCTTGGTCAAAGTGGTTCCATTACACAGGAATCCCAGGAAGGAATGCAGACAATCCCTACTTTATCGGTGCGGTTTGAGAGGCACAGAAGTTTGGTAAGTACCTATACTTGGTGATTATGGCCTTTTGTATCTTTCCATATTCTCATTATTTGCCTATGGATTCAGGTGAAGGCATCGCGTCACCCAGTGGAAGGGAGATTGATGGCAAGTACCTAGATCAGAATGAGAAAGACTTGAAGGAAAGGTACGCAAAGTTTCAGAACGAGTGGCCCAACTTTGGCGTCACGTTGATGTGTGATTCTTGGACTGGCCCCACAAAAATGAGTGTCATAAACTTTCTGATATATTGCAATGGGACCACATGGTTTCACAAATCTATTGATGCAACTGGAAGAAGTCAAGATGCGGAATATTTGTACTCGGTACCTCCTAAACATTGTTGTCTTGTTGTCCATTTTTCTGTATATACGTACATATGTATAATATGTTGTGCTTCTTTTTCAGGAGATTCGCAAGGTGGTGCTAGAGATTGGCGCCGAGCATATTGTGCATGTGGTCACAGACAATGGGTCCAACTACAAGAAAGCTTGCAACGCACTGAAAGGAAAGTTTCATCACATTGTTTGGACACCTTGTCTGGCACACACCATCAACTTGATGTTGAAGGATATTGGTGAAAGGCCCGATCATGCAGGTATGATAAAAACATGCAAGCGAATTTCAAGTTGGTTGCACAACCATAATCAGTTGAATGCAATGATAAGGAAAGCAATCAGTGGTGAGTTGGTCAAGTGGTGTGCCACTAGATTTGGGACCAACTACATGTTTCTAGAGAGCTTTCATCGGAAAAATGCACAGTTCATGCAGTGGATGGCATCTTCTGAGTTTATGTCAAGCAAGTGGGCAAAAACAGAAGAAGGTCGGTATGCTCATGCAAGGATGTCAAACTTGCAGTGGTGGGAGGGATTGGAATACATCATCAACACAGTTCAACCAATTTACAAGTTCCTTCGCTTCGCCGATCAAGACAAGTAGCCCAACATGTGTCAGGTGGTGTACGAGTACCAAAACTACAAAAATGAGTTGGAGTCGTTCTTTGGAAGAAATGTGCACACATGGAATGAGTATCATGCTATAATGGACCGAAGGATTACTGACGTGTACATAGGGACGTATGTGGGTCCAGGTATGATAATAACTTATATTTATTTACCCCGCTATAAATATTGAATATGTTGCTTATTTGAATCATATGTTGCAGCTGCTGTACTAAATCCGAAGCTTTCATATACTTTGGAACCAACCTCAAGAATGTTTGCTGGCCTCAAGGAGGCTTTTCTGCAAATGACGGATGTGAACACCGCCATGCAGGCATTGCGGGAGGCTGAGATGTTTCGACGAAAGATTGGTGAGTTTGCCACAGAACTGGCTCAGAAAATGGCAGTGGATCCAAGGACATCCCCATGTAAGAGTACTCTCTACACCTTTTTGGTTTCCTATATTGGAATATATAGCTAACATGCTTTGTTCCACTTGCAGCGGCCTGGTGGATGATATTTGGTAGAGAGACTCCTAATTTGCAGCGCCTTGCTTTGCGGCTTGTTTCACAATGTATATCCTCCAGTGGATGCGAGCGGAACTGGAGTACTTTTGCCTTGCTGCATACGAAGGTTCGCAATCGGTTGTCCCATAAGAAACTAAACAAGCTTGTTTATGTCCAGTACAACCTTCGGCTGTGACTTGCGGATGTGGCCCCACCAAGGCATGATCAAGTAGATTTTATTGACCATTTCGCCGAAATCTCAGTCTATGACCGGAGCAATCCGGTTAGGGAATGGATGGAGTATGGTAGATCCAACAGTGATCCAGTTCTTGATGAGGATTCTGATGAAGTCGATGTCCCTCTGCCATCTCAAGTTGTCAGGTACGTTATATATATACAAATGTGTGTGTTGAGTATATATCACATCTTGGATTTTGACATGCGTAACTGATTTGTTTGTGTTGGCAATGACCACATAGACCCAAACGAGCTACGTCGGGCTATGGGGCATGATAACATCAGTGATTGGGCCCGACACAATGTGGGTTGAAGTCACCTCGGGAAAAGAAAGATGCAGATGTCGCCTCCTAAGGGTCACCACAAAAGTAAAAAAGGAAAAGGAAAACCAGTGACCAGCGACACCGAGACTGAGGATGAGCAGACCCCGCCATACTATTCTCAGGATAGCAGGGGTCGTGCTAGTGGTGACTCTGACAGTACTGACGATGACAGTGACGGTGGCGGTGGTGGTGCTGGTGGGAGTGAAGGTGGCGGTGGTGGTGGGTATGAAGGTGGTGGTGGTGGGTATGAAAGTGGTGGTGGTGGTGGTAGTGGCGCTGGTGGTACTGGTTATGCAGGTCTTCATTTCACAAGTATCTATTGCACCTACCTTCGCACAGTTTTTTCTGTCCATGACTACTAATTATTGTTGATTGCAGGCAAGACCGACTTCACACATGCTACTCAAGACCATGACCATGGACAACCAACATCGCAGAGGAGATCATATGCACCGAGGGACTACGGCACCCCACAGTACTCTTCTTCCTCCTACAGCGATAACTCACAGCCTACTTATAACTATCCCATTCCTGACATGACCGTGCAGCCTCAGACTAGATGGGTGTATGAATGGGAAGACCCCAGTTTTTACAATATGTTAGTTCAGAAATGGGAGACAACAGCAGCATGGACGGGCCAAACTTGGCAACAATACAAGGCTGACCTGCTTAGACTGAAAGGTATCTCTCTTATGTCCACCGACGAATATGAAATGTCGTGCCGACATGGGGCCTTCCCATACATCCTTCGGAGTTGAGCATGCGACTATATGGTTGTGTTTGTGTATGAGACTATGTATTTGTATGCGACGATTTATTGTTGCTTCGGAGACTATGTATTGGTTTGTAGTTGCAAGCGACTATGTATTTGTATCCGGCTTAATATTGTTGCTTTAGTGACTTATGCTATTTATTGCCGCATTGTGTTGTCTGTGTACATTAATAGGTGCAAAAAAACTACCAAAAAAATGTGTTTATTCAAGAAAAAAAAATTTACTCGGTTTGGAGCGGTTACCGGCCGGTTTGGTCAGTAACCAACCGCTCCAAACCGGCCGGTAAACCGGTGGCGAGCCGAACAACGGGCCACCTTGAATTCAAATTTTCAACCTGGCGGTAACCGGGCGGTTTCCGTACTTACCGCCCGGTTTACCGTTACCGGAGGGTGGCGGTCCGGTAGATGCCGGTCGGTAAAAAAAAACACAGGCTGGCACGGGCAGGGCGCGTCTGTGCCTCTGTGTGTGTGCCATGTGCCGTGTGCGTGCCACGTGAAAAGGAGCCAGCCGGCCCTGATTGCCTTGCCTGCGAAAGAAAATGCACGGATCCCGTATGAGTAGACGTGGGGCAGGTGGGCCTCGGGGAGCAGACAAAATCCGGCCCACGTGACGATGGTGAGGAAACTGATGGCGAAAGGCTGCTCGAGGCGAGGTGGAGCCGTGGAGGCGGCGCTGTGATGCTTGTTGCATGGCGTGCCCACCCACCACGCCCTGCCCTGACCCTACTCCAGGACTCCAGGCAGTACGTACGTTCCAGATGGTGGAGTAAAATCGACGGAGATCGAGCGGCCAACTCGATCGATCGGGAAGTACCTCAGCTCGGCCTGGGCCGCCGAGCCTGCACCGCAGCGTGGCGTCGTGAGGCGCCAAGGATTACCGCATTTTTCTTCTATTCTGCTACTAATTTTATCTATTTATAATATTTATATATCGGGCAGTGGCACGTGACGATGGCAGAACAGAACACAAACATCCCTACTTGCTTGTAGCCGCAGCGCAGCCACACATGGAACGGCCATGGCGTTGCCACCACCGCCTCACCGACAATCAGCAAAGCAATGCCGACCTGCACGGCCGTGCGCCGTCATATCGCATTATCCCGGCGGCCGGGGCCGGGGCAGGGCAGTGCGGGCAGCCGCCAAGCCAACTGCATCTGGTATGGATGTGGCCGTATCGGGTGTTGGGGCGGCACCGGGACCTGGACACCGGATCCCGCCATCCCGGAGCCCGGATGGATCCTAGTCATAGTCCTTCCTGGATGGCTGGATGTGAATAGGGTGCCCGTTTCCCGCATGTTCCACGCGCCCTGACCCCGGACCCTACCTGATGAAGCTTTCGTCGTTTCGGGTGGTCTGGTGGGCGCCGCCGCCACGTCTTTTCCCCATCCCTGACCTGTGACCATACGGTTACTAGGCATTGTTTTTTTCCTTGCAAAAAACTAGGCATTGCTTTTCGTTTGCGTTTGCGTTAGCGTTAGTTCATGGGTCGTCCACTTCATCAAAGCACAACAAAATGAAGAGATCACCCCATTGGACGTCCTACTCCTACCTACTTATTGTGCGATCGAGTCGCTGGCATTACCTACGCGCCAGCTTGCAGCTCTACTGGATCGGTTTTTGCTCACCTCCACGTTACTCTGGGGTGGTAGCCACTAGCCAGCGCTGTGGGGCTTCGCAAGGACTCATACCAAACACGATCCAAACGAGATCATTTCGAACACATTTCAATTACGTTACCAAACACTGTCTAACTCTCACTCGAACAAACAAACAAAAACAATCCAATAGACTATCATATATAGCGCATGCAATGCAAGCCAAAACCTCCCCTGGTGGCCTAAAACTGGGGATTTATGGCCTGGTGAGAGGCCTTAGGAAGTTTAGGAGTAAGGCCCGCATATAGATGTCGGGGCCCGTTTAGGAGCCTTGGAGAGAAAGTGCGAAGAAGAGGCAGGCCGTCTTAACGAATGCTTTTCCTTCTTTTTATCTCCACAATCATCTCCGACGAGAAACATCAAGGATCTTGGACCAGAGGTCAACAATCAAGGTATGCTTTTTGGGAACAGATCACAGGAGGGGGGCAATAGTGGTCAGCAGGGGTATATGCAGAGGGTACCTTGTGATTTCTGTGGCCTTTTCAACCACCAGTCCATGGAGTGCAGATTCCAGAGTTGTGAGATCTGTGGTTTCAACACTCATAACACATTTGAGTGTAGGAATTGTATGCCTTGGAACATGGGGCCTGAGCTGTGTGCTACTCAAGTAGAGGGCCAAAGTTTCTTCTTCATACCTGAGAATATAGATCCTAAGGTTGCAAGGGAAAAAGAGAGTACTGCTATTATCTCTATTGTTGAAGGGTATGCTACAAGCAAGCAGATTGAGATGGTGTTTTCTAATCTGTTGGGCTCTACAACATGGAAGTGGAAGGTGAAGCATCTGAGGGACAACAAGTTTATTATGAGGTTCCCTAGTGTTAAGGTATTGCAACAGTGGCACCACTTCAGATTCTTGCCTATGGAGTGTGCAGATGCTCAGATGAAGGTAGATCCTTGGTCACCATGCATGGGTGCCATTGGTCGACTACAGGATGCTTGGTTCAGGGTGCATAATATCCCAACAGATCAAAGATCAGTGAGGACAATTGCTCAAGTTGGTGGTTTGGTTGGGAGAGTTATGGAAATTGATAAGTTCACCAGGTTTAGCACAGACTATGTGAGAATGAGGATTGCTTGCATGGACATTACCAAAGTCCCAAGCACTGCTAGAAGTGCCTTGGGGATGAATGTGTTTGAGTTTGTGTATGAGAGGGAAGTGCTGGTGGAAGAGGGTGAGAAAATGCTCAAAAGTGGCATCAAAGTGGGTGATGTCAACCAATTTGCAGCTAAAAGGCCCAAGTACCAGGATCAAAATCAAAATCAGAACAAGAAGGAAATTGATCTGGGAGAGAAGACTGGTAATAGATTCAATGGTGGAGGTATGGCTCAAGAGGGCAATCAGTATAACAGAGTGATGAACACTGCCCCCCCCCCCAAGTATGTCAGAGCTTCTAACCATGGGCCAAAGTTTATGGGAGATGCCCGAAAGAATACGGGAGGGTGGTCAAGATAAGGAGTTGGGTGGAAAAGTTGATATCCCTGAGTTTTGTGTTGACTCAGACTCAGACAGTGATTCACTCAGTGACAAGCTCAAACAGATTGGTGCTTATGGTGATAGTGGACAGGGTTGTTCAAAGGATGGAGAAGGCAATCAGCATACATTCATGTTTGGCCAGTTCCCAGAAATTGTGGTTCCTGAGAATCTCTTCAAAAACATGAATACAACAAAAGAGTCAATAATGGCAACAGAGGAAAAGACCTTGACTGGGCAAGTCAATACTTCCAGTGAGCCAGTGATCAACTCTCCTGAGATCTTTCTGACAGATGATCAGATTGTAAACACTCAGGGGAGTGTGGGGGATGATGTCAATGGCACTGATGCCAACTTGGAGGGAGGGGATACTGATGTGGGAAATATAAAGCAAGCTGCTAAGGATGATCTTCAGCAGGAACTCAGGAGGAGCAGCAGGCTCCAGCAAGACATCCTCAAGACCACTCAGGAAAAAGGTGAAACAATGGCAAAGAAAAGGAACTTGGAAGGTAACATATCCACCCTGCCAAATTAGTTACATTCAGCCACTATTTCTGATTTATCACAGTCTGATTTTGATTGTATCTCTAGTAAGATGGAGATTAATGTAGATATGAATGCTTGTTCTACTTTTGATTTGTTTAAAGATATTGAGAATGCTCGGCTGTATCTGTTTAATAAACAAAGCAACTAACTAAATCTAATGTTAGGATTTCGAGATAGAAGATGATGAAATAGTTGAAAATACAAACAAAGAGGTGTTGCAATTAGAATGGCTGCAAGAGGAGTCCTCTGAGCGTGAAGAAGAAAAAAGAGTATCTAATTTTAGACTGGTTAAGAGAACCAGGAGACAAGCTATGAGATTTTCTCCAAGCACATTTAAGGGTGTGAAAAAAAACCAGGAAAATCCTGGCTATACTAAGAAAAGAAGTAGAACTAAATATAATGAGTCTTCAAGGATTATTCTAGAACTGCAAAGGCCTCAAAAAAGAGGCCTCTCTACCTTTCTTAAAGATCTTATCTTCAAACACAAGTTTCATTTTATTGGGATTCAGGAAACCATGTTAGAAGAATGTAAAGATTCTCTTATTAGAAAATTTGATCCTGACCTTGATTATTTGTGGCTTAATAATCCTTCCAGAGGAAGGTCTGGTGGTATTCTTGTAGGGGTAAGAATAGACTTGTATGATGTAGGGTCCTTTAAACAAGGACAATATATGCTTCAGTTTAACCTTTGGGATAAAATCAATGAATTCAAATGGAATCTATTGGTTGTCTATGGAGATGCTCAGGAGGATGGGAAAATCCCTTTCCTATCTGAGCTCTCAATCTTATGTTCTACTAATCAGGAACCCATGATCATTGGGGGAGATTTTAATCCGATTAGATACTCTCATGAGAAGAAAGGTGCCAGCAATACTCATAGACATTCTGATTTGTTCAACTCTCTGATTAGTTTTTATGACCTGAGGGAAATTGAACTCTGTGGTGGAGGCTTCACTTGGTCTAATAACCAAGATCCTCCCACACTTGAAAAACTGGACAGAGTCCTAGTCACTTCAAGTTGGGAAAGTTGTTTTCCTCAAGCTGTTGTCAAAAAATTAACTAGAGAGGTATCTGATCATAACCCCTTAATCTTGTCTTGTGGGGAAGTGAAGAAAAATACTGTCATCCAATTTAGATTTGAATTAAGCTGGCTTGACAATCTAGACTTCCTTGGTGAAGTGGAAAAAATTTGGAATAAATTCTGTAATGTAAATACCAGTATAGGTAGAATCCAACAAAAGTTGAAACTGGTTAAAAAATTCTTTAAGGGATGGGGGTTCAGTATTCAAGGAGAAATGAGAAAGAAAAGAAGACATATTCAGGAATAGTTATGTGAATTAGAAGCTATGGAAGAGGAGCTAGGGCAACCCCCTACTGCCTACTTCAAAAAAAGAATCTAATCTCTGAGAATATGTCTCTGCTGATTCAAGAAGAGACTTACTGGTATAATAGGAGTCATGAAAATTGGCTCCTGAAGGGAGATATAAATACCAGCTATTTTCATAGGTGTGCAAATGGGAAGGAAAGGAAAACAACAATTCATAGCTTAGATAATGAAGGTGTGATTATTGAGGGAGATCAAAACCTGCTAGAGCATGCCACTGAGTACTATAGGGGTGTATTCGGCCCTGAGATAGATCATGAAATAAATCTAGATCCTGCTATTTGGGATGATTGTTACATGTTGAATGATGAAGATAATATCAATCTGTGTAAAGAATTTTCTGAGGAAGAAATCAAAAAAGCGTTGTTTCAAATGGAAAAAAACAAAGCACCAGGACCAGATAAAATCCCTATAGAATTTTTCCAGCACTGCTAGGGGGTAGTGAAGCATGATATTATTGGGTTGTTTCATGAATTTCATGAAGGCAGGGCCAATATCAGTAAATTGAATTATGGCATTATCACTCTATTGCCTAAGATCAATGAAGCTGAAAGAATTCAGCAGTATAGGCCTATTTGCCTTTTAAATTGCATCTATAAACTAGTTACTAAAGTGCTGACTATGAGAATTGAACCATATGCTGAAAAATTGATTCACCCAAATCAAACTGCCTTTAAGAAAGGGAGGATTATCACATCTGGCATTATGTGTTTACATGAGATTATTCATGAAACAAAAAGAAGAAAGCAGGTGGGCATCCTTTTCAAGATTGATTTTGAAAAAGCTTATAACAAAGTGTGTTGGAAACTTTTGTTTAAGTGTCTTGAAATGAGAGGATTCTGTAAGAAATGGTGTGATTGGATACAACAAGTGGCGTCTGGGGGGACAGTCAACATCAAAATTAATAACTCATTGGGTCCTTATATCAAAAGTTACAAGGGTGTGAGGCGGGGGGTCCCCTTTTCTCCTGTTCTTTCATTAATTTTGCAGCTGACTACTTAACTAGAATGGTGGTGCATGCTCAAAAGAATGGGCTAATAACTGGTCTAGTAGACCACATTATACCTAATGGGGTAGCCATTTTGCAATATGCAGATGATACCATTCTTTGTTTAAAACATGATCTAGAAAGTGCCAGAAATTTAAAAATGCTCTTATATTACTTTGAACTCCTTGCTGGGTTGAAGATCAACTTTAGCAAGAGTGAAGTGATAGTGGTAAATGGTGAAGAAGGCTGGGCAGAACAGTATGCTCAAATATTTAATTGTCAGGTTGGATGCTTTCCTGTTAAGTACTTGGGAGTTCCTATTAGTCCCAGCAGATTACATGTTAGTGATTGGACACCTCTCACTGACAAATGTTTGAAAAAACTAGATGTGTGGAAAGGAAATTCAACTACTATGGCTGGCAGGTCAACTTTGATAACTGCTAGTCTAAATAATTCACCCTTGTCCCACATGTCAGTCTATATGTTACCAAAAACTGTAATGGGGAAAATTGATAAAGCCAGAAGAACCTTCTTTTGGCAGGGGGGGACTAAGAGAAAATACCACATAATCAAGTGGCCTGTAATTTGCAAAAGCAAGAGAAAAGGGGGCATTGGAATTAAAGATCTTAATAGGCTGAGTGTCAGCCTTTTAAGCAAGTGGTGGTGGAAACTTGAAAATGAAGATGGTCTATGACAAAAATTGATTAAAGCTAAATATTTGAGTAAATATTCAATTCATTCTGTTTCTCATAAACTTAATGATTCCCCTTTATGGGCTGATCTCTTGAAAATCAAGGATCTGTACCTGAGAAGGAGGGGAATAAAATCGGCAATGGAAAGATGACTAGCTTCTGGCTTGATGAATGGATCTTTGATATACCATTATGTGATCTTCTTCCTGAGTTGTTTATCTTGTGTGAGCAGAAAGTTGTATCTGTGTGGGAGGTGAAGAGTGGGGTTGTAACCCTGTCCTTTAGGAGATGGTTGCCACCAGAACTTAGAGAACATATGGACTCAGATTTGGAATTTAGTTTTGAATTATCAGCTCAATGACATAATTGATAGGCCTATCTGGTCACTGACTAACAGGAAAAAATTTTTCTATTAAGTCAATGTATGACTCTCTTGCTTCAGGGGATAGTGGGGTTTACCTTAAGCACATCTGGAGGGGTCATATTCCTCCTAAGATCAAATTTTTCATGTGGTTACTTTCTAATGGAGTGGTGCTGACTAAAGATAACCTCTTAAAACGAAATTGGGAAGGTAGTGCTGAATGCTATTTTTGTTCACAAGATGAGTCGATCCCTCATCTGTTCTTTCAATGTGCAGTGGCTAGAGTTGTATGGGGCTGTATTGCTAAGTGTTTGGGTGCAACTGATCTTCCAGAAAATCTGGAACAATGTTGGGTTTGGCTTGAAAAGTGGTTTTCGAATGGGAAAAAGTATCATGTTTTCTGTGTTTCTGCTATCTGTTGGGCTATTTGGAAAGACCGAAACAAAGCTTGTTTTGATCAAATTGTCATCAAGAGTCCGCTTGATGTAGTCTGTCACGCTAGAGCCTTAATGAAATTTTGGGCAGGTTTATTCAAGGGCATGGACAAGCAGGAAGTGGAAGCAGAGATTGACATGATGCTGAAGATGGCGCTGAGTATCCTGGCGAACAAGAAGACCAGGACAAATGCTGGGGGAAGCGATGCTGCGGAGCCTCCTGAAGATGCACCATGATTGAGAGGCGTAAACACTGAAGCGGCGGTGGAGCTGAAGATCAGTCCTCCTACTACGGGTTTTGAGACAATTAGCCGGCTTTCTTATGCATAAAAAGACTAGTTGTTTGCCTTTTGCGCGGGGTGGTTAAGCGCATTCTGTTGCTGTTTACTTTCCAGTAGCCTTGTTGCTGCTAGCTTCCTCGTGCGTTGCTGGGTTAAGCGCTCACCGTAGGCCTTCCTTACCCCTTTCTTGGTAGTCTATGCTGCTTCTTCTGAAACTTTCTAAACTTGTTGTATTTCCGTTTTGAATGAAATGGGAATGGGGACTCCCCTATTCTAAAAAACAATCATCTCCGACTCAGAGTTCGTGGTTTCTTTCTGTTTGATTTCAGTTGAAGTTGATGATGCGAGGACACTCCATGCATCCGCCCTAAAAAGAATGTTCTTTTCGAGGAGTCAACTAATCATGTATTTGTACTGAAATAAGCATTTTATTTAAATTATTCTATTGCCGTATGAAAAGAAAAATATTTGGAACACGTTTGGATTTTTTTATAATATTATAATCTGGATTACGGATCATAATAATCTGAAATTAATTTACTTAATAATTTCACGTCATAAGATTAATCCTCATGCTTGAATTGAAGCTCTCTCAGAGCAGCTCCAACGCATTGTCTAAGGAGGTGCTTTAAGAGAGAGAAAGAGAAAAAACAGGTGCAACACATTGGAATACTGGTGCTATCAAGCACTGGTTGGCACCCGTAGCCAATTTGAGCAATGGGTACTAGCATTAAAAAAAATAGTTGTGTCAGAGTACAGCAAGCCACTAACAGGCCGGCGCCTGGAGTATTGCAGGCTGGTCATAACAATTATTCACTTGACCATTGGCTCCTTGCAATCGTTGAGGCATGCCAAATAGCCTCCGGCTTTTTTTTAGGCCTCTCATCTAAGTACAGCCTCTGGCTACCTATAGCACGGTTCTCACATTAATTTCTTCTACAAATATAGACACAAGCATACACATATGGACCACAAATTTCTAAGACCTATGCTACAGGCCAAAAAAAGGAACATGGATGATTCATCTGGATGCAATCCTCTTCATCTAAGGAATACAATAGAGCCAACCATCCATTCCCACATTACCCAGCACCATCAATTCCGGCCAATATTCGACCTCAATTCAATCAACAATTCCAGCATCATTTTCCAATAAACTGTATCAATGTGGTGCCGCAATGTGGTGCATCAGGCGACGAAGGCATGGCACATTTTGCTATAATGACACAACTGTATCAAGGCTCCGAGGGCATGATGACATCAAGCTTCGAATATTTGATAAGGTATGTCGTCGAGAAACATACATTTTGACCAGTTGTCCCCGAATGCGGGAGACTATGGCATGGGCGACCATAGTATTGATGGTCTTCAAGGCGATGAGGAGGAAGAGCAACCTGCAAATTATTCGACCCCGACGGCCACCGGCAGCGGTATCGGCACCGGCACCGGCAATGGCAACGACAGCGACTCTGTTGGGCCATCTGTATCCAGGAGCGGGGGCGCAGCATGCTAGCGACATTTCACCAAGATATTTGATTGTAATGAGGTTTTAGTTTCAGCAACATGTAATTATTGCAAGAAAGATTTCCCTTGTGCCTGCGATGGTTGAAGCGCTCAGATGCCTCAAGGATTGGGAGGCAGCAGGCACATGACAACAACATCAACTAAAGGACGAAGAGATTGCACAGGCGGTGGCTGACCTCGAGCTCGAGGACGATGAATAGTTATTTTTGTAATTGTACATTGTACTCTTTTCCTTACAGGGGAGCTGTAACGGGGTGTAAGGTTTTTGATGAGGCAATGTACTAATTTCAAATCAATAAAACATATGTTTCCCAATTAGATGTCTTTTTATATTTTAAAAGATACACAATGTTTTATATTACCAATGGTAGAATGAAATAATTAAAAATATTGCGAGGGTCGTGTTTGGGCCGGCACGACCCGAAGACATGCCGGCATGCAATGGCCCGTGCATGGACCGAAGAAACGATTTACCGTGCCATATCGGCACAGCCCGACGTGCCTCCCGTGCCTACATGGCACAACCCGAAACGGCACGAAGCACGAGAGGACCGTAGTCCCAGCTCTACCTGTCATGTCCGCGGCTAGCGCCGAGGCGTATTAGCTCGGTGTCATCATGATTCTTTTGGGCTCTAAATAGAACCTTATCTAAAAATCAAATTTTAAAGGTGGCTCAACATAGAGTTGCTCTATTTCTAAAAGGACTTGTTTTGGACGTAAATAAAGGCAGCTGAAAAATTGAGTCGTTTCTGCTGCTTTTTTTAGAAAAGACTACAAAAGTTTTGCCGCGATTTCTATTAGACTAAGAAAAGAAAAAGAAGACAAGTGCCCATTCAGTTCTTTCCTACACAACTTGGTACAACAATTCACCACCAACTTGATCGAAACGACCGCAGCTAACCAACTATCTCAACTAACGCCGCACTACTAACTTGGTCAAAAATGACCCTACTAACAGCAACCAACAAACTAACAACTCAACCACACAAACCTGCTCCACCACTGGCAACACTCACGCAACCCAACAACAGAAAATGACGAACCAAGTGGCCCTACCACAAGACATCTCGACCGAGTCACAAATCCCCAATGACGCATTCAAGAAGGTTACGACGTCCAAGCGCCGCCATCGCTTGTCCAATAAAGGACTGGGTTTTCATCCGAGGAGTGTGCTGGGGACGCGATGCCCTCAACAGGGGGAGCGACACATGTAGATGCCCCCAACACCAGGCCTTCGCCTAAAGAACCCACAATACCAACAATGGTCAAGAAGACGAGTTGTTAGCATTGTGGGTTCTTTGACGCATCGTCCACGCAAGCAACCGCAGATCTGCGCCAGCACCCCGCCGACCAGACCGCACACCGAAGCCCCCCCCGCCGAGCACGTCCACCAGCACGCTAGCAATGACCGCCTCGCGACAGCAGCCAAAAACATTGGGGAAGGACATATAATCCGTGGCAGCGCCAGTCGTTTCTGCCTATATTAGCGATAATCCGTGCCAGGGTCACCGCGTAGCGATATGGACCGGGGATGAAATAGTCATAAGATAATCCGCAACAGGATCATCGCGTAGCGGGCAATGGACCGGGGATGAATTAGTCACAACCCATGTTTTAAATAGCGAGCTAAGGCCAATGTGTTTAGCGTTTTACAAACCGTAATTAGCGGACTTTAGCGGCAAAATTGTGGCAAAATTGTGCATGAATGTAAATAGTAGCACAATTTTTTAAGCTATTTCGGGCTATAGAGGCAAAAATAACGGGCTATCCATCATTTTGATTTTGTTTCCCCAGAGCTCCATACGGCTCTGCAGACTGGTGCTGTCAGCCCACCTCACTACTACAGCAGAGCACTATAGGGGCGGCTACTGTAGCACTGTAAGGGGTGGCTACTGTAGCCGCCCCTACGCCCCCGATCTTACAGTGGGGGGCACTGTAGGGGCGGCTCAACACCAGCCGCCCTTACAACACCATCACTGTTCGATCTATGAAATATGTATCTTGATGAGATAAAACTATCTTGTATTCAAAAGTTTTTCATTTGAGGTCATTTGGTACCTCGTTTGACTAGGGTTGACCAAGTCTCGCCTTGGATTTTCAAACCCTGTGAGAAGAGTTTACTAAAACTTTTCCAAATGCAAAAGTGTTCTATGTATGAAATGAGTATCTTGATGAGATGTAACTATCTTGTATTCAAAAGTTTTTCATTTGAGGTCATTTAGGGCCTCGTTTTAACTAATTTTATGAAAAATTACTGTAGGGGCGGCTGGATCACCAGCCGCCCTTACAGTGGCCTGTAGTAAGGGCGGCTGGATCACCAGCCGCCCCTACAGTGCATTAGCAGGGGCGGCTGGTGATCTGGCCGCCAGCCACCCAGCGCCAGCCACTGTAGGGGCGGCTGCATCACAAGCCGCCCCTACTACAAAATACCAAGCGCTCCCTTTGAAGGATTTTCACGTAGTGCGTCCTCCTCACCTGCCCATAATATTTCCGGGTTATTATTCATTCATACACACGCCTATTAATATACATGCCCATTAAGCCATTATGAGAAACACTGCAAGATTGCACACAAAGAACATATACAGAGATGGGGTTACATTCTTCCACGCGTGCCTCTGTAGTTTTGACGATACTGATTTGCTTTTGCGCACTGTCATTAGGGGTGCATGGAAGATCTCAAAGCAGAGTAAGCAACTAAGCATTTTCCTGCGTATACTAGTTTTGTAGTAGTAGTACCTAAACAGAGTGGTTATGGTATGGCTGTCTTAGGCTCTTAACAAATTGGAGTAGTAAGTTCCTAAAATCCTTTTTTTTTCCTGATCCATCCGGTCTGTATATATATGTTCAGTAGCTTTATATCGTATACCTAGGCGATGTGAAACATGGACAGCCCAACGATGTCATTGCTTCGCAACATGACCTACTCGCCGCTGTTCTCGGAAGGTACGTGAAGAGTTTTCTCAAATTATTTGGCATTGCATATTAGCTAAAGAGGTTGTCACTCTCTGTGCTGAATTAATTATCACTTATCAGCAAGGAAGATTCTTTTGCCTCCATGACCCAGAACTACAAGCACGGCTTCTCAGGCTTCGTTGCAATGCTTACCGAAGACCAAACTCAACAGATTGCAGGTCATGTGTTCATTAACAAATAACAACAGAACCAGTATGCTTACTTGGGATCACATGGATGGCTTTCAAATAGACATGTTGGTTTTGCGTAGTCAAGAACTTTTACCTTTCCAGTTAGCTTGTGAGACCTTTTTTGTTTGTCCGTCCAACGGTTTTGTGCATGTGTTTGGAGGGATATTTATTTATCCTTTATCTAAACAAAATGCTTCTGGCGAAACCAGAGTCTTTGCCCCTATGGCTGTGGCTTTGTGGACTAATATACGACTCATGTAATATGAAATTTACAGCGTTTCCGGAGGTCATTAGTGTCGAACCAAGCAGAACCTTTAGAGCCGCCACCACTCGTAGCTGGGACTTCCTTGGTCTGAACTATCAGATGGCCAATGAGCTGCTCCGTAAAAGCAACCAAGCGGAGGATATAAATCATCGGGGTTGTTGACACTGATCAGTATGCATTTTTATGCAAACTATATTTATCTGAACGAACTGGTTTTGTTCGAACCGAAACAAATCTTTGTGAATTACCTGATCAGGTATCTGGCCAGAGTCGAAAAGCTTCAGCGACGAAGGCTATGGGCCGGTGCCATCACAGTGGAAAGGCAAGTGCCAAGTCGGGCAGGGCTGGAACAACATTAACTGTAACCGCAAGATCATTGGTGCGTGGTTCTACAACGCCGGATTGCCCGAAGAGATCCTAAAGACCGAGTACCTCTCGGGCTAGGACTATGATGGACACGGCACACACACGGCCTCCACAGCGGCTGGCTCGGTCATTGAGGCGGCCAGCTTCCACGGCCTCGCCGCGGGCGCTGCGCGTGGCAGCGCGCCCCGCGCCCGCATTGCCATGTACAAGTCCCTCCGGGGAGAAGGAGGGAATGGCAACAGTGCAACCGTGCTCGCGGCGGCCATCGACGACGCCATCCATGACGGGGTGGACGTGCTCTCGCTGTCGCTCAGTACAGAGGAGAACTCATTTGGCGCCATGCATGCCGTCCAGAAGGGGATTACCGTCGTGTACACAGCCGGGCACAACGGTCCAAGGCCGAAGACCGTTGCCAATACTGCCCCGTGGGTCATTACTGTGCCTGTGAGTAAGATTGATCGGTCGTTTCCAACCGTGATGACGCTGGGAAGCAAGCAATTGTGGTACGAATACGAAACACAATTGAGGACTTGCGATCCATGACTTTGATCCTGTAATTATCTTGAGCAAGCCCTGCTGATTTATTTTGCAGGGACAATCCCTGTACTACTATGGGAAGAACTCATCGAGAAGCAGTTTCAAACCTCTTGCAGGTGGAGGCTTGTACGGTAAGTCCATTATTGTTTTTCGATGCTTAATTTGTGTGAATTTCCCAAACCTCATCGGACATGCTCGGTTTCTCTCTTGTTAGATGCACGGCCAATTCTTTGAAGGGCACGGACGTGAGAGGCAACAACGAGGCACCAAGATCGCGAGGCGCTGAGGCCATGAAGCTAATATTAATCATTCATATTTTTTCAGTTCATTCACAATCACAGCGCAAAGCCGTGAACTATAGCGAGTAGTGGGTCGATCTCTAAATTTTGTTCCTTTGATCTTTTCATCTAGATGCATACTGGAATAGTGTTCAAAGATTAAAGCCGTGTCTTTGCAAATCGGTTTAGAAAATTTGGATCATGTTGGCAAAAATGTAAGAAAAAACAAAGAATAGAGGAATTAATCCAATCTAAAAAAACTATGGATAAGTTTATTATAAAACAGTCGCAATTGTCATTTTTTTCTAGGCTAGTAGGCCTCATTTTTTAATTTCTACAAGGTCTCGGATTTCTCCGGGACGGCCCTGGTGCTATGCGCATCCAAAACGGGTGCTACTACTTGCGGCTTTTTCGGTCGCATTAAAAAATGTCAGGAACGCCGGAGGCTCTGGTATCATCTATGCTCAATACATTGCCACAAACTTCATCGATTTCACAGCTGAATATGGAGGCTTTGCATGTGTTCTCGTGGACTTGACAACTACCTACAAATTAGCAATTACATGGTCGATGCAAGGTAAATTCCATTCTTAGACCTTCCTGATCAGTTAAACAATTGCAAAAAAGAAGGCGCTGTTAGTAAAATTCTGAGTCTTTATTAAGCAGCTCTTCTGTGGTAATGTTGGAACCAGCGCACACCATTTACAGGATGCATTGGCCCGAACCATCGCTGACTTTTCCTCAAGAGGTCCATCCATCCAGTACCATGAAGTAATCAAGGTACATAGGCAAGAAAACCACTAGCGACCATGTAAACCATATTACAGTTGTCTTACTGCTGTCTTGCTTCATTAACATCCTGACATAGCTGCACCTGGAGCCAGCATCTTAGCAGCTGAAAAAGATGTATTCAAATCTGGGACATCAATGGCTACCCCACATGTATCTGGTATCATTGCCCTACTGAAAGCTCTACATCCACGATGGTCTCCTGCTGCACTGAAATCGACTATCGTCACCACAGGTAATCTGATCAACCAAATTACTGGCAAGTACTAAACATTCACTAGCAGTGTTATATCTTTGTTGACTTTATTTCATTTTTCATGATGAAGCGTCCGTAACCGACAAGCATGGCATGCCCATACTGGCTGAAGTATTGCCTCGAAAGATTGCTGACCCATTTGACAACGGAGGTGGAAACATTAACCCTAATAAGGTAGTTGTTCCTGGCTTGATTTATGACATTGATCCAAGCGATTACAACAAGTTCTTTGGCTGCACCATCAGTAGGACAGATCAAACATGCAACAAAACTTCAATGTCGAGGTACCACCTGAACCTACCATCCATCTTTGTTCCAAATCTGAGGCGACCGATTACTGTATCAAGGATAGTCACAAATACAGGTGAGGTCGACTTAGTTTACCATACTGCAATCCAGAGCCCACCTGGAGTCAAGATGGATGTTGAACCTTCCGTCCTCATGTTCAATTCTACAAACAAAGTTCACACGTTTCAAGTGAAGTTATCACCTATGTGGAAGCTAAAAGGAGACTACACATTTGGCAGTCTTGGCACAAGGCCAAAAGGGCAGTTCGGATTCCAATGGCAGCCCAGATTACCCTCCATGATTTTTATGCTGATATTTGCATAATTAGGTTGAAAACTTGAAACATGAAGGCTATCTTGTATCATTGTTCTCCTTCTCTAAGGCCTCCTTTGGAATGGAGGAAAACCAAAGGATTCAATTCCTATGGACTGGATTCCAACACTAGCCTTTGGTTTGTAGGAATTGCTCATAGGAATTTTAAAGGAACTTTCCTTTCCCTCCAATTCCTTAGGAATACATAGGAAAAGAACAATCCATCCAAACCTCATGGAAAAATTCCTATGCACAAGGAACTAGGTAAACAATGGATTTATATGAGCATTTTGTTTCTAATCAAGGGAGTACAATACAATACTAGGTTGATTAGGAATGGAAATTATATTTACTCCTAATGTTCCTTTTTGGATTTCTATGTTTCTCCTTTGCCCATCCAAACACCTTTTTTTCTATGAATTCAATTCCTATGAATTAGAGAAACATGACACCTCACACCCTACATTTTTCCTATTCCTATCCTTCACCAATCCTACCATCCAAAGGGGGCCTAAATAATTACACATCTGCTATTAAGAAAAATAATTCAAAAATAGCCCAAATTTTGCATATAAATTTCCCTAAGTTGGGAATTATGATACATAATTTAAAATAACCCCATAACATTTTTTCTAAATTAACTAGGTTTATCATAATGAAAGACAAATTAAAGTAATCCTCTAACTATATATCTAACCGCATCTACCATCATGAAGTCTAATGATTTATAAAGTATCTACGATAATTGTAATTCGTTAATAGTAAATTTAAATCATGTTGAGAAGAGTGGGATACCACTGGTGGCAATATTTTCCTGGGCATTTAAGAATACTTTAGAATAAAAAGTCGATCCTTATAAGATTGAAGCATTAAAGTTCTCTTAAGGTTACACTGCTACTCCAGTTTGAGATCTTACTTCAAGCTTCGTGACTTATTCTAAGTGATATAGTGCATATTTCAAACAATGTCTTATGCTATTGTAGTACTTATGGACTTAATGACATAAAATCCTTATTTTTAAAAAGTGCAAGAATTAGAGTTAGTGAAGTATACAATAAGCACAAGAGTTTTAACTTAACCTAATAAGAGAAAAAATATATATGTAGAAGCAAATAAGAATAATTTTTGGAAAAATGTGTCTATTATGTTAGAAAATAAGTAAATAAAGAGAAAAGCATACAATGTAATACAAGCAATTCTTTATTAGTCAGATGTACTTCATTCATTCCAAACTATAAGACGTTTTGAAGTTTCAAAATATATAACTTTTTCTATACTTAGCCTATCCCAACTTGCTTGGGATAAAAAGGCTATGTTGTTGTTGTTGTTGTATAACTTTTTCTATACACATAGATATACTGTTTAGATATATAGTAAAAATAATATATATTGAAAAGCCAAAATGTATTGTAGTTTGGAATGAATAGATTATTAATACTTATGTTTAAACTTCTAGCCCGTGTGAGAGCACTAAATATTCAGTGCAAATAACATCTTCAGAGCAATCATAAAAACCCTTTGTAAAATTCATACTTAGGATTTTTTTTTAAAAAAAATAAAACTATACATACCAATAGTGCATCTATAGACTAACATTATTATCACAAAAATTGAGATTCAAATTTGTTTATGAAAATAACAGATTTTATTTGCATATGCACTAAAGGACATAATGTTTTTGTAGTTTTTTTTTTTTGCCTAGTGCATATGCAAGTGAAATTTATTAATTTCATATGATTTTGTTATAAAATGAGATTGAATCTCAATTTTTAAAAACTTATAAATTATTTAATAGGTTTTTGCGATTACACTAAAAATGTGATTTGAATGAACATTCTGCCTTCTACCTAAGCAAGTTGTATGGGCGATTTTGTCATGTGCGAACTATCATCGCAAGACGAAAGATAATGTTTCATTGGGTCGGTGTGTTCGGTGCTGCATCATTGCAATTTATTTTATTCCTGTCCAAGAAATCATTTATTCAGTACATTCTTTCATGTCAATTGATGCCTGTAGTACAGTTTACTACTCCCTCGTCTTAAATTGTAAGTCGCTCTAAGAATTTTAGAAAGTCAAAACATAAGTTTGACTAAAATTATAAAAAAATTACAAATATTTGTGACAAATAGGTATAGTATAAAAATATAATTAACGAAGAATCTATTGATATTTGATACTTAGTTCGCATCCTAATTGCTATATCTTCTTATATAAATTTGATAAACCTTAAATTGCTTTGACTCTCTAAGATTCTTAAAATAACTTACAGTTTGAAATAGAGGGAGTACATCACTTCCACAACTTGACTAGTTATGATTCGTCGACTTGCTACTTTAGGTCCCATTTGACACGGGTAAGGCTGGATGAAGAACTCGAAACTCGCTAGCTCACTCGACTCGCTCGTTAATGGCTTGGATCGAGCTTGACTCGTTTTATAACGAGCCAGCTCATTTTATAACGAGCCAGCTCGAGCTGGCTCGCAAGCTGCTCGTTAGCTCGTACGAGCCAGTCAATTCACTAGCCAACAAACGCAAATTAGCTTGGCGCATATGGCCATACGTCCCATTGTCCCCTCGGTGGCTTTGGTCCAACCATTTATTTTGCTTCGTTCTTAAATTATGTATGGATGATGTGTAAACTTTATGTGTATGACTATCATGTACTCATAATCATGGCCATGGTAGGCTATCTGGATAAAAATTGAAGAATTGTGGATCAATCGATGGAATTGTGTTTACAAGTATATATTCTCCTTTTTTAAATTTGCAAGTACTTTAAGAAATTGTGTTTTTATGGTTTGGCTCGCGAGCCAAACGAGCTGGCTCGAGCTGCTTAACGAGCCAAGCCGAGCTGCTCTTCTAGCTCGTTAGTATAATGAGCCGAGCCAGAAAGCTAAAGAGCCGAGCCATAACGAGCCGAGTGTAACATCCCGAAAATTCGAACTACAAATTTTTTTTTCTAAATAAACCCATGTTTGATGCTTGTCATATAAGAAACCCCAGTAGTTGCATATAAATTACCTATATTTAGTTGATAAGCATTGTGACGCAACAACATCACATGTGTCTTAATATAGTCCTCAGGCCACATGTGATTAGAACCTTAGGAAAACCTACTACACTTATAGATGACAGTCCATGACCAACCAATAACTATAGTACCCCCTATTGTTAGCCCCTAGGTTATGAACCTAGAACCCTAATGATCCTATGCTAGAATTAGTAGCAATGTCACCATGGCGTAATATGTATATGTGTACACTACCCATAGTATAAATCCTATAACCAACTACAGCCCAAGTAGAGCCAGCTAGTGGTTGGTGCTACCACACTAACCCGTGACATAGCGACTTGAACCTATGCCCATGACTCCACATATGAGAGTATTAGCCTTAACCTAAGCCATAGTAGTAGAGGCTATCCAACCGGAGAAACTAACTACTTGACCCTAGTTGGTCAAAGACTAGTGACATCATGCCAAACCGTAGTAACACCTCTCCACATGAGAATGTTGATACTTAAAGTCATGATAATAGAAGCCACCTACACATATAGCTACCTAACTATCCTAGTAGATCAACCCTCGCCAACCCATGGAAATACCTCTACCCTGAGAATGTGGTTACTTAACCATGTACCTTTTAGAAGGATCTACCTACCTCAGCTTGACTAGCTACATAACCATTCTAATGGATAAACCCCCACCAGACTACCATGGCAAGACAACCTACTTAGAATACCAAGCCAGAGGAGCATACCCAAACCCCAGGCATATAACCTAGTGGGTCGCCACAAAGCCATGAGTGCATAGTAGATAAGAATAGAAGACTAAGACCCTAGGAGACAACTAAGAATCCGATGACCTAGTTAATCTAACTAGTGCATCTAGTGCTAACCCTTTTGGTACCTAGACACTCCAACTATGGAGTTATAATAGCACATGACATGAACTACCTATAGGACCTGAACTCCCAAACATCCCCGGGATGAGTGACCTATAGTGAATCACCCTATATCATCAGTAGAGGGACCGATGCTAGATCACTATCTTAACTAAGCAATACTTACAAAAGATCTCATGTGATAGCTTGTGCATGAGAATCACTCTTGCATCATAAACATCACATATGTAATTAAGTTCCCTGATCAAACAATCACAATTGCATATTATTAAGTGTTTGTGATTTGGATCTTATTGGATTTTTGTATTGCTTATTCAATCAACACATACATATAACATATTTATATAATAAATAAATAAATGTGATATTATGGGAATGATACCCTAACATACCCTACGACTAAATATGATCACCATGAAAATGTTACCCAAAGACATATGGCATAAACCATATCTAAATAATACACCTAAAGTCAAAACATAAAAGAGAAAGGAAAAGAATAAACATGAGATAGCAAACTGCCATTTCGGCCCACTACACCAGCCGGCCCACCTTAACCCTCCTCTCCTTTTTCTTTTTCCCAGCTAAGCCGTCGACCTGGGCCATCAACAAGCCAACCGGCCCTGCCCGCTATCCTTTCTCCTCTCTTATTCTTTTTTTGCGGCCCAGCCAAGTAGTCCGACCCAGCAAAACCACCAGGCCGGCCCGTGAACCATCTCTTTACCTCCTCTTTCTCGGCCTTTCAACGAAATAAACAGAACCGGCCCGCTCAGCTCCTCCCATGTGAAGACCCAGCTCCACCATCGCTGACGTGTAGACCCCGCTGCGGCCCCCACCTATCATAACCCTTACCTGCTCCCTCCCCTGTTTTTGACCGAACCGAAGAAAGCGTGAGCACCACGCCGGCCCTCTCCCCCGTCTGATCCTTGCTCCCGCTGCATCAACGACCGCCAGGAGCACCAGGTGACCGACCAAGCACCGACAGCACTGACAAGGAAACGCTCGCGGCTCACACCTTTTCCCTCCCGCGCGCGCACGCACATGCCGCTGCCGCCTGGCGATTTTTGGGAAAAGCGGACGCGCCCGCCCGTGCGCTGCCGCCCTAAGCTGCACTCGCTGACGCCCTGGCCCCACCGTACTCGCCCGCGACGTGGCCACGCTTCTGGCCGCTTGATAGCACAGAGACACCCGATCACCGTCCGTGGCCGCTCAAGTCCTCGTCGTCGCCTATAAAAGCCGGGCCTTGAGCACCGAAGCCCTAGCGCCTTCCCATCCGCCGCCGCCGCACCTTCTTCTTTTCCCTCTCGCGACTGACCGCGCTCTCAGCCATCGGCTTCGCGCCACGCCACTCCGTGCGTGCCGCGAGCACCGCCACCACAAGCCGCGTCGCCGTACCGGTCATCTGGCCACCCCTACCTTGCCGTCGTGCGCCATGACCACTCACTGCCAAGCCGGAGAAGAAGTGGGAGAGGAAGGAGGAGGAGACGGGGGGGAAAGGAAGACCGCCGCCGGAAGCTGTTGGTTCGCCGTCGCCAAGCGCTTCAAGTCCTCGACGCCGAAGCCAAGGACGCCGGTGCCGCGCCGATCGCCTGTGCGACACGCCTCCGCGACCTGAGCTACGCGCGCCTACGACCCAACACCCTGAACCGCGAGCTCGACCAAGGAAGAGAAGAGCGCCGCCCGTGCCAGACTTTGCTCGACGACACGTCCTGGTGAGTCGCCATGCCCCTAACCCAAACCCCGACCTTGCTTCCGGCCATGGCGCTCCCACGAGCGCGTAGGCCAAGGTCGTGCCCGACCTCATGGCACACACGCACACGCATGTTCACTGACCGGCCAAAAGCCCCTGGATTTCGGCGCCACCATACGCCGGCGACCTTGTCCGCCATGAACGCTGCCGCAGCCATGCCGCCGCGGAGCGCCGCCGATTCCGGCGAAGTAGAAGCCCCCTGGCACCCTTGGACCGCGAATCTGAGTCCGCCGTGGCGCGCCGCACCCCGTGCGCTCGCTAACGGGGAAGATGACCGTGGGAGACGACCTCTCACCGGTGACCACGTCCACACGGGCCACTCTGGAGCGGCGCCGTGGCGCGATTACGCCGGCAAGCTCCGGCCGCCTCCATGTCGAGGGCGTGCCGTCGAGTTTCGCTGTGGGCTGCTGCACGCCGTGGCATCACCGAAAGGAAGAGATGAGGCCTGGAGGGCCGCCTTGACATCGTGCCACGTGCCGCCATGCCCGCCGGTGCCGCCGTGTGCCTCTGCCGCGGTTGTGCACCATCGCGTCGTATGGCCGCCGCAGTCGAGCCAAGTTGACACCTCACGACCCCAACTGACCAGCTGCGACGCCAATTCGGAACCCTGGTGGGGAATTGCCTCCTTCGCGGTGCGCGCCGTCGCCGCCATGCCGTCCTGCTACCGCCGCCATGGCTAGCGGCGCAGGAAGCCCCCGGCACCGCCGTTGAAGCCCTGGACGAGATCGCCTTGAGGCCACGGAGTGGATGCGCTTGCTAACGGAGCCCTAGAACCACAATAGCGCCCATGCACGCCACCATACCGCCGCCGGCCATGTCCGTCGCCGCTGGTTGTGGATAGAGACGAGTTGGGGAGGAGATAGGAGATGGAGTCAAGAGCAGAGAAGATGGACTTGGTCCATATGAACCAACATACTGCCAGCGGGTCCCATACCAGCCTGTCCGTCGTGCACCGTTGTCTTGAACCGCAGCACCCTGACGCCTCAACTCCGTGAACCTGGACCATAAGAACCGCGAGGAGGAAATAGCCGCATGGGCAGGGACCATCATGGACCGCACTGCGGTTCATAGACCAACAGTGGGTGGTCCACCGTGAGCCAGTGCGATGCCATGAGCCATAGACCGAGCCCATTGCAGATCCAGAGTAGCGACGTGGCGTGGCAGCAGAGCGCCATGTGGCGGGTCGAGCCCGGCCTAGGAAGCCCATCCGGCCCAGTAGCGGCCCATCTAGGCCCATTACCGGCCCATTTTGGGTTGACCCGATGACGTCAGCGATGACGTCACCACGGACCCCACCTGTCATTGCCACATCAGCAGCCACGTCAGCATGCCACGTGGCCTAATGATGTGCTGCCACGTGCCGGCTCCATATTTATCATCTATTTAACTTTTTTAGAATATTGTTTAAACTTCGAAAATTCATAACTTATTCATACGAGCTCCGAAAATTATGATCATTATATGTAAATTCATCTAAAATCGAGATGTACAGTTTAAGCTTATGTTTGAGTGCATTTGGTTCTTCTATATTTCATTTGCTTCTTTATGGCTTCTATAGGAGTCGCTAACGCGACTATTATATTTCGGTTTCAGAGTCGATTCGGGAGAGGAGCGATCTGAGGAAGGAGACTATGAACTCAGGGCTGAGAACCTGCTGAACAACTATGGAGGACTTGTACCACTACTGTCGGATTCGTACCACTACTTCCTCGACATCGCAGGTGTCATGGCAGCACCTTTATTTTAGAGAATCCTATTAGACATTGCATGTTTAGTACTGCTAGTGCTTTATATTTATTCCTTTGCTAGTATATCATCATGATATTGCCTGAGCTATATTTACCTTGTTCGAAGCCCTTTTACCATGTTACCCAGCCTTGCGCTCGCACTTACAAATTACCGCCCTTCTGCGTGCTTGGATTTATTATCACCATACTTATTATAACTCCACTTTGCATTGTATATGTGGTGCGGGTGGTGAACCCCTGGGAATGGTTTGGCTTGGGATGCCAGACTTGTGGTTATGGTGATGAGCGGTGTGCTGCTTGAGTCTTGGGTGTGTGGTGAGGGTTGAGTCAGTCGGACAGGGATTACGACGAGCTTCGAGCGAGTCTTGCCGAGGGGATACGGCCTGGGTATCCCCGCTTTGTGATTACCTGTGGCGGGTAACTGGTTTGGATTGAGGAGTTCCATCGGGCGAACCTCTGGGTGGTGGAGCCTTGGGAGTGGGGTGTTGTGGCGGCACGTTAAAGATTAGCCCATACAGGGGAGACATCGTTGTCTGGCCAATACCTAAGGACTTGAGGACTAGTGACCGGATCATTGGATGCTTGCTTTCCACTCACTCTCTAATTTGGAGGGAGACGGTCTAACCATCTGGTAGAACGAATGCCATTACTATCTGGAGTAAGCGGATGTGTCGGGAGGTACGGGCCGAGAGTGCTCACACCCTCCTTAACCAACATAGTGACCCCCGAAGCCTGGTACTATGTCTCACAGTCTCGGCGGCCAGGGTCGAGTGGCAGGATGGTATTCGCTCTAGGCTTATGGCGATCGATATCTGCCTAGGTGGGCACACCTATGATGGCTATCTTGTGGCATAGTGAAACCTCTGTAGAGTGTATGGTTGATCGATCGATACATAGCTGACTCGTCGGCTATGGACCAGTCCCGTGTGATGCTTGCTTGTCTAGGAGAGGAGTCTTCTGCCTTTATTGGGATATGGGTATGTTACATCCGACCGTGAGCCTGGGAGGCTGCGGGTCGTTGAGGCATGACGAGAGGGAGTCGTCTTGCCGGCCACGTGAAGTGTGGTGGGGTGTGGTGTGTGAGGTGTGGTGATGTGTGGATGGGATGGATGGGATGGTGGATGGATGTGTGTGTGGGATTTGGGAATGTGTTAAACTTGATTATTATTATTATTATATTATTATTATTATACTTGTTGCTACTTCGCATGCACTAGGATGCAAACCACGGCCAAATATAGGTTCGCGAGATCCCTTTATTTTCTCTTTTCCACTAAAGCTCATTCGGTGCGACCATGGCACGCACACATCCGCGGTGTGCAGTTTTCCTGTGATGTTAGGGATTGAAAGGATTAGAAGGTCTCGTGCCTGCGTTCAAGTCGGAGTTTGAAGCTACTTCTGCGTTTTGCTTCTACCTTCGCAAGCTGTTCTGGATGTTAGAAATACTTTGTGTGCGCCAGTGTGGCGTTGTAATTATTAATGTAAACCCTTCTATTTGTACTCTGTATTCTCAGAATTCGATGTATGGAATTGATTATCAACTGTTGTATATCATTCTGTGATTTTTCCCTTCATGGAAAATTGAGGATATTTCACCGAGCTGGCTCGATATGCAGGCCTAGACATGGGGCTCCACAGCTTCGGCACAACATGATATACAACACCTAAGGAGACAGCTAATATACAACACGAGCAAAGGTTAAGCTTGGGGGATCTTGTTGACGGGAATAAAGACCAGTTTTGGTACACTCAGAAACCCGTCAACAGTCCTCGATAGAAGGAAGATAAGCATCACATGAGCATATTTATCACTAATAAAGTTCCACTTGTATTCTTAGCTTGTGAAATGCAGGAAAGCTGGAAACAGGCCCTGTGAGATAAAAACCCAGGTCTACCGACCTGATTCTGGTCTCACCAGGATCTGACCACCAAGCAAGGTCCCTGAACTCTACAGGAGAACCTGATCCTGGGTCCAAATGTACCACACATCAACATTCCACCGGATTGGTACATTGGACCAAGGATCCACATAGAAGCAAGCAAGATATCAAGTGAACCCAACTTCGGACAAGACTATACGTGACAAGCCAGGACAGCACCAGGAAGCTGCCAGGTGGGCCAGGGACCAGATGCCAGGTCGGCCGACCAAGACCTGGTGGCCTGACACTTTGGCACTGCTCCCACTGCCATCTGGACCTTGTAGAAGGGGAGTGGGACCCACAGGTCAGCCAACCCCTGGTCGGCCGACCTGCAAGTGGGCCCCACTGTGGGGGTATAAACCCCTATACCTGCACGGCCCGACTTTAGGCCTGCTCGGACAGAGATCCTTGGCCCAAGAGCACAAGGCCGACCAGGGCCCAAGTCTGGTCGGCTACCTTGGAAGACAAGGAAGGAAGGGCGAGATAATTGGCGTTGCTGGTCGGCGGTGAAGATATCGATCACAAGAGATCAGATCGGATAAAAGTTGTTACCTTATATGTACATTTGTACCCCGGAAATATCGGGCTTGTAATCCTGCTCCCCCACTATATAAGGCGAGCAGGACACCCTCCCAAAACATCATCTCCACATTAATATACAGACTCGATCAAGAGCACATGACGTAGGGTATTACACGTATCGTGGCCCGAACCTATATAAATACAGCGTCTTGTGCCCCTTGATTACATCTTGTTCGTCATCTAGCGTGCCTTACCGATCAATCTACTACCTTAGGCACACCCTAGGTAGACTGCCGCCGATATTTCGTCGACAGTGGCGCGCCAGGTAGGAGTTGTGCGTTTAGATCTCAAGATGAATAGGATGGTTTCGTTCCCTGCCTCCATGGACCTCGACGACATCGCTCCGATCACCTTCGGCTCTTTCGGCTCCTGTGACGTAAGCGCCGGCTGTCGAGGCGACCGCACTCGACGCTCAGGACGCAACTCCACCGCAAGGACGAGACTCCGACCTCACGGAGAGGCTGCTAAGGCCGATGGTCCGACCATCGATCCCACGCTATCAGAGACGCCGGGTCGATAACTCAGATCTGATCGAGATGATTGATCGCCATGGAGAAGGATTGGCGGAAACTCTCGCCCTCGCGGAATCCGCGCTCAAGCAACTTGCCGACCTCCGGGTCGATGACGGGTTTATCACCGTACAGCGGCGAAGGCGTTGTAACACACAAGGGGCCCGGTCAGATCCGGATCTATCCAGATCAGATCGCCCGAGGCCAACGCTCACCCGCCCGCCACACCCTACGCTGGACGACAGATCAGAGAGATCAGGTAGCCCTTTCGAGTTTGGGCTCAAGAACGCCGCCGCGTCCTACGAGGAGCTCTTCCCTCCATTGGCCCCTCAGCATGCTGGTCGGACCAGGCATCCACCGACCTCGCCCCACTTCGTCAACATGATCACCTCAGGTGGGATGCCTGACGCTGCAGCACAGCCATCGGACATGGAGGAATCAAGCGTCCCATCGCTTCCCTCCGCCATAAAGGCAGCTCTCGAGGCAGGATCTCCAGGTCAACTCCTCGACGCAATTGGCTATGTGCCTCCCGCTCCCACCGAGACACCGAGCTCCATGACGACACAAGTGTCGCCCATGGCGATGGACGTCGATAAAGTCACCGACAACAACATCACAGATGAGGAGATTCTCCAGTCGGTCGCTGAGCCAAACAGAGAAGAGGACAGCCCCGAGCGCCCTCCAGGCTTTGGCAACACCGTGTTCATGGTCAGCAACGACGAGCCCACCGCTGACAATGAAACACCCGACCAACGCCGCGACCGCATCGCACACAATACACATCGTGGTGTCCGGCGCGATCGAGAGCAGCAAGAAGCACAGCAGTGGGCCGATCAGGCCCGTCATATCAACCGCAACTTGGCCGATGAGTTCGACCTGGTCGGACAACGTCGGGTTCACAAAACCCCGACGGCCAACATTGCGGTAGCCAAGAGCAAGTTGGAGGCATTGCCTCACACCCCTGCAGTCCAGGAGATCATCGACCACTTGATGGCAGTTGAGGGGCAGGTAAATCGCATGCGCCGGGCCGAGGTACCTCCAGAAGTCCCGGCAGCGTCCGCTCAACGCAGCCGCCGCCCAGATTTAGGGGAAAGATCCGCGAATCAAGACCCAAGCAACAGACCGGCGCACTCTTCAAATTGCTCCAGCAACTCCAGTTCTGATTCATCCAGCCGCGACGTACGATCCATAAACCGCGACCGCCGCCGACGATCGCCGGATAGGCGCCGCCGCGACGACTCACCACGACGACCCCGGGAGCGGCGTGGCCGCCGAGCTTTTCGTGATGATGACGCCGACTAGCACTGGCACAGGGGTCGCTACGACGACGATGATCGGCGCTACGATGGGGGCCGTTTTGAGATCCCCGGCCCCAAGCCATATTCCGATCGGCTCAGGGAGGTGCATTGGCCGCGGAACTTCAAGGCCGGTGAGGTGCAGCCCTACGATGGCCGCAAGAATCCCGACCAGTGGCTCTTCCTGTATGAGACGGCAATCCGAGCAGCAGGGGGCGACGAAAGTGTGATGGCAAATTACTTACCGGTGGTCCCGGGCCCTTCTCCAACGAACGGCTCATGTGCCAACGCGAGGGCTCGATTCACAGGGCGGCCTCAACTTCGCCGGATCTTTGTCCCGAGCACTTCAAGGCTACGTGTCATCAGCCTGGCTCCAAGTACGCCTTGGCCCAGATCCACGACTACCCCAACGAACCTCTACGCGAGTACATACGCCGCTTCAATGACATGTGGACGACGGTAACGGACATCACACAGCAAGAAGCCGTCGAGCTCTTCATCAAGGGGCTCACCCAACCCCGCAATGAGAAGTGCAAGATCGAACTCCTCCGAACCCAGCCGAAGACGATGGGCGAAGCCCTGAAAATCGCCGGCGAATGGACACGTGTCGATGACGCTTTGCGATCCAGCAAAGAGGATGGTACATCTCGACGACCTCCCCGCCGCGACGACGACGACGACCGCGATCGCGATCATCGCGCATGGAACCGCGGAAACCGCGACGACAGACGCGACTCTCGGCGCTCCGAGCGGCGCAGCCGCAGCCGTGAGGACGACCGCCGCGATTCCCGCCACCGCGAGCGGCGCAGCCGCAGCCGCGAGGACGATCGGTACGGACGCAAGCGTAACCGACGCGATGATTGCCAGCGCTACCGCGGAAACCGCGTTCACAACGTCAACAACCAAGATAAGCCATATGACGATGGCTACGACAAGGTCCTTAGCCAAGACTGCCCAAGGCACCCAAACAAAGGCCACACGATGGGCCAGTGTTGGGGCTTTGCGAACATTTTCAAAAAAGCTGACACGCGGCGACCGCGGGGTGGCAACAAGAATCGGAGGGACAATCGCAATGTCGACAAAGACGTCAAGAAGGAGAGAGACGACAACACCTCGGACGATGACCGCCGCCGCGAGTTCAAAGAACCCGAAAGAAACGTCGCTGTCATCTTTGGCGGCAAGGTCGCCACGGAGTCCCAAAGGGACAAGAAGCTACTCCGACGGTCGATCATTGCTTTCAGCAGCGCCGACTAGGAACGCGTTGCAGATGTCAAGGCACCCGCCTGGTCGGAACAGCCAATCTCCTTCAGCTGAGCAGACATGTGGGCACGAGGGGAGGACTCCGGTCGTTTCCCCCTCGTTCTGGACCCCGTCATCCACCACCTCCGCTTCGAGAAGGTGTTGGTCGACGGAGGCAGTGCCTTAAACATACTGTTTTTACAGACATACAAAGAGCTCGGCCTGAAAATAGAAGACCTGGAACCCTACGACTCGCCGTTCTGGGGGGTGATGCCAGGAAAGCCCTCCATGCCCCTTGGTCAAGTCTCCCTCCGAGTCCAGTTTGGTACAAAGCAGCATTTTTGCTTCGAGTACCTTAACTTCATCATCGCCGACTTCGAAGGTGTCTACCACGCGATCCTCGGCCGACCCGGCATCGCCAAGTTCATGGCGGTCCCGCATTATGGCTATATGGTGCTCAAGATGCCCACGGAGAAAGGCATCCTCTCCCTTCGCAGCAACGTCCTCATGGCGTGCCACTGCGAGTCAGCTTCGTTCGCCGCCACTGACCTCGCCGACCTCCGAGCCCGCATGGCGGATATGGTGCTGGAGGCCAAGGCCATCCCTCTAGCCGACCTCGAGATACCTCTCAAAGAGGCCAAACGCTCCTCCAAGAAGAACCGAGAGTACAAGGAAATCGAGCTCGTCCCGGGAGACAAGACAAGAACCGCCTTGGTTGGGGCCAACCTCTCCAGCAAATAGGATAGCGCGCTCGTCCAGTTCCTTCGGGATCACATCAGCGTGTTTGCATGGAAACCAGCAGACATGCCGGGTGTTCCCAGGGAACGGGCCGAGCACTTCCTGAATGTCTCCAAAACCGCCAAGCCGGTGAAGCAAAAGCTCCGACGGTTCACGAACGACAAGAGGGAGGTGATTAGGGTAGAAGTAGCAAAGCTATTAGCCGCAGGCTTTATAAAAGAAGTGTATCATCCCGATTGGCTTGCCAATCCGGTCCTTGTATGCAAGAAGAATAAAGAATGGAGAATGTGCGTTGATTACACCGCTCTCAACAGATGCTGCCCTAAAGACCGCTTCACCTTACCACGTATCGACCAAGTTGTCGACTCCACTGCGGGCTGCGAGCTGCTTTCCTTCTTGGATTGCTACTCCGGCTACCACCAAATATCCCTCGCTATCGCCGACCAGGAGAAAACTTCATTCATCACCCCTTTCGGCGCTTCGCTACAAAACGATGTCCTTCGGCCTCAAAAACGCCGGGGCCACTTACCAAAGAGCAATCCGACTTGCCTAAAAGACGAGATCGAGACCGCCCGCTGGTCGAGGCGTACGTGGACGACGTGGTGGTAAAAACCGCAACGGCCGACTCTGCGGTCGCCGACCTCCGCGAACATTCGACGCCCTAAACGTGTTCCAATGGAAATTGAACCCCACCAAGTGCATCTTCGGCGTGCCCTCCGATACCGCTCGGCAACGTCGTGAGCCAAGATGGCATACGCCCAAACCCCGAAAAAATACAAGCCGTCCTTAACATGCAGCCCCCTCAATGTGTCAAAGACATCCAAAAGTTAACAGGGTGCATGGCTGCCCTAAGTCGTTTTATCTCGCGACTAGGGCAAAAAGGATTGCCATTTTTTCGGTTGCTAAAAGCAAAAGAAAAATTCGAGTGGTCGACAGAGGAAGATACCGCCTTCATGGAACTTAAAACATACCTAACCAATCCTCCGGTGCTTACGGCACCCAACGACGGCGAAGAAATGCTCCTCTACATCGCGGCCACTGACCGAGTAGTCAGCACGGTACTGGTGGTCGAGCGAACGGAAGCTGGTCACGTTTACCCGGTCCAGCGCCCGGTTTACTACGTTAGCGAAGTGCTCAACGATTCCAAGCACCGCTACCACCACATTGAAAAATTGCTATACGCAATTTTGATCACCAAGCGAAAACTTCTACACTATTTTCAATCTCGGCAGATCACGGTGGTCACAAGCTTCCCGCTAGGCGACATCCTGTATAACAAGGACGCCAGTGGTCGAATCGTCAAATGGGCGCTCGAACTCATGGCATATACCGTCAAGTTCAAGAACCGCAACACCATCAAGTCACAAGCCCTTGCCGATTTTCTGGCTGAGTGGTCGGACCTTACCACCCCTTGGTATGAGTCCAATCATAAGTACTGGGAAATGTACTTCGATGGTTCGCTCAAGATCGATGGCTCGGGCGCTGGTGTGCATTTTACCGCCCCCTCGGGAGACGAGCTCAGCTACGTCCTTCGCATCCATTTCCCGGCATCAAACAACGCTGCTGAGTACGAAGCCGCGCTTCATGGCTTGCACCTCGCCGTCGAGCTCGGTATCAAGCGCCTAATGGTATACGGCGACTCCCTCCTTGTCGTCAACCAAGTGAATAAGGTGTGGGACACCACCTTCGAGCGCATGGAGGCCTACGTCGCCGCAATACGACAGCTCGAAGACAAATTCTATGGCCTCGAGTTCCATCACGTCATACGCGACAATAATGACGCCGCTGACAAAGTTATCAAAACTTGGCTCCACCAGAGCCGCCATCCCACACGGTGTGTTCGTTCATGACCTGCTCGAACCATCCGTTTCGGTGCCCTCGGAGGCACAAATTCCCTTCCCAGCAAAACCGGATCTCAATCCTCCGCGCACCCAATCGCCGAGTAATATGACAGCCGACCACGTTGCCTTGATGGACATCGACGGCGACGAAGACGCCATGGCCGAGGATGCACTGGCACCTCAAGAACAGTCACCTGACATTCCGCCGACCACATCCGACCAGTCGGACTGGCGGCTGGACTTCATCCGGTACATCACCGACGAAGATGTGCCAGACGATCCCATCTTGCGCGAACGTATAATACGACGCAGCAAGCACTATGTTCTCATAGACGGCGAGCTCATGGGAAAAATGCCAAGCAAGAAATCTTGCAAAAATGCATAACGCAGGACACTGGCATAAAACTCCTCGACAAAATACATTCCGGCGAGTGCGGCAATCACGCCGCCTCCAGAACACTGGTCGGCAAGGCTTACCGTGCCGGCTTCTATTGGCCAACCGCCGTCGCCGACGCCGAGCAGTTGGTTCGGCACTACGTCAACTGCCAATTTTTTGCCAAGCAAACACACGTTCCGACTCATCGGTACCGAGACAATCACGGCCTCATGGCCCTTCTCGTCTTTGGGGGCTCGACATGATCGGCCCTTTCAAGAAAGCTCCTGGTGGATTTCGATACGTCTACGTGCGCATCGACAAATTCTCCAAATGGATCGAGTACATGCCGTTGGTCAAGGCCACCGCCAAAAAGGCAGCCGACATGCTAAACAACGTCATCCATCGGTTTGGCGTCCCAAACTCCATCATCACCGACCTCGGCTCCACATTCACTGGAAGCGATTTCTTCGATTTCTGCGACAGCAAGTGTATCAAGGTCAAATATGTCTCAGTTGCCCATCCCCGGGCCAACGGACAGGTCGAACGCGCAAATGGCATGATACTCGATGCTCTGAGTAAACGCCTATATCAAGACGACACAGACGAAGAGCGCCCTGGTCGATGGCTCAAAGAGCTCCCGGCCGTAATCACGGGGACTCCGCACGCGCCAAGTCGAAGCACCGGCGTCTCTCCTTACTTCATGGTGTTCGGTTCCGGCCGTTCTCCCCGACGAAATTGCCTTCCGCTCTCCACGCGTCGCTCAGTACGACGAAAGCATATCCGACGACGCCCGAGCTCTAGAGGTCGACTCCATCGAGGAAAAGCGGCTCGAGACCTGCGCGCGAACCGCCAAATACCTGGCATCCATGCATCGGTACTACAACCGCAACGTCAAAGAACGACTCTTCGTGGTCGGCGACTTGGTTCTACGGCGAAAACAGAACCTCGCCGGCATCCACAAACTCGCCTCCCACTGGGAAGGGCCATTCATGATCAAGGAGGTTACTAGGCCGACCTCGTATCGCCTGTGCACCTTGGACGACCCTCCGAGAGGGGTCCCGAATTCGTGGCATATCGACCACCTACGGAAGTTCTACCCGTAGCACGTAGCGCTAAGAGTTACATGTACCTATCTTGTATTTTCTCGATTCAAGTCGATTGAATAAAGATCGTGCTGTTTCATCTTGTTTAAAGTGCTTCTCCGGGCATCATTCGCGACCTTTTACTCCTACCTCTACAAGATGCGATCAAGAATAAAGCTAAACGCCTCCACATATAATAAGGCGGCCACAGCCGCAATGTAGCAAAAGTGACCACATTCCACGTCACACCATAACAAGTTTTTCCACCCTCCGCAACAAGCCACAACAAAAGTACCACTACAACGCTCAGGGCACTATGCGGATATTCTTCACCATCGCCTTGGACGTCTCCAGGGAATCACGCCTGAGTTCCTCCGCCGCGTTCGTGTCGGTGCCCGGCGCCAGTCCTTGCCGCAGATGTTCCAGGTTGATGGAGGGGCAGTAGGAGCGCACCACGGCAAGCACGTGGGAACCCACGTGCTCGGCACCCTCCCGGACAAATTCCTGCAGTCGGGACCAAGAAGATCGGCTCGCCGCGACAACTGCGCTAAGGGGGGTCACCGCTGTAATGGCCTCCGCTTCGTCTTCAGCCAGCACATTTAACACCGAAGCAATGCCGCCGACGAGCTCCGCCACCTCACCTTGAACGCGCTGCGCCTCCGCGCGCAGACTCCGGACCTCTTCCTGCGACGACCGAATGCGACCTACATATCACGGGCAACGTGAGACGTAACTCCAACTGTTCGTCAACTCAAGCTACGGGAACGCGTCATACCTTCCAGATCCCGCTGCACCGTCGCATGACGAGCGGCCTGCTCGTCCATCTGCCGACGCACCTCCGCTATTTCCTTCTCCGCCTGCTCGGCGCGTTCCTCCGTATCTGCGCGCAAACAAAGACATCACCATAACAACTACGTCATGCAGACTACGCCTCCCTCACGCCGGGGACTTTACATACCTCTTTTCTGCTGCGCCAGCTGCCTCACATGCTCGGCCACCTCCTCCTGCTCGGCCGTGCGAGCCGCCAGTTGGGCGTTCAGGCCCTGCACGGAGCCCCTCAGCTGCTCGACCACGCCGAGCAGACGGGTGTTCTCCGCCGCCGTGGCCTCAAGCCGCTCTAAGGCACGCTTTCGACGATCGGCGGCCCGGCCTACGCTCTGCCCAATACACTATCAGTCAGGCTACATAAAAAGTTCATCGCCAGCAAGAAAAATGGCCCCCCGTGCACCGACATACCTGCACTTGACGAAGCAGTTTGGTCACGGTCCCCTCCATCTGGCGCATGGCGTCCTCCGGAATTTCCTCCTCCGCCGCCGCGTCAACAGCTCCACCTCCTGAACTCTGCGCCGGTCTCTGCGTGGTCGCCGCGACTTCGGGACGCGGTGGCGGGCCAAACACCGGAGTGTACATCACCATCGTACCCGGCTCGGCACGCGGCGTACTTACTCCGGTGCCCGCCCCCCGCCAACGACGGACCGGGCGGTGGTCGGCTCGGGCACCACCTCGGTTTCCACGTGCGTCATAAGCGGCTTTTCGCCGTTAACCCGGCGCATATGTTGCAAACAACTCTGAGGCTCGATCATTACCTCGCCACGACAGAAAAGGTCGACTGAAAGCGATCACGCCGACGACCACGGCTACTCCCTCCATCACGGGAGGTCGTACCGGCGGCTTGCTCCGTCGTCACAGTCACCTGCTCCGCCACCGCCACGGCCGGGATTTCGTCGACTCGCGAGGTCGGAGCAACATTGCCAACCTCGGTCCTCTGCTCCACCGTCGTGGCACCCGGGTTCTCGCCATCTCTCGTAGCCAGCGCGGCGCCATCCGCCCCGTCCACCTGCTCGGCCGTCGTCGCCACAGGATCTTCAACAACGTTCGTCGTCGGCATGGTATCACGTACCTCGGCACTCAGTGTCTCCAGCGGGGCATCCTGGACGGCGACAGGGACCACGGGTGGCTCCTCCAAAGGCGCCTCCTGGCTCCCCCTGACTTCTCCGCCACCGGCCGCCTTGGCACCCTCCGACTGTACTGGCGCCGGTGAGGTCTCGCGGCTCAGCACCCTGCTCGGCGACGGCAGGTCAGGTGCGACCGCCCCCTGTGACACCTCCGGGCTCGCGGCTGGTGGCGTCACAGTCGGCGACCCACCGGTCCGAGCCTTCTTGTACAGTTGGCTCAATGGAATATCATCCATTGAGCCTCCCGACGAAGACGATGAAATTTGCGCCTTCCTTCTCCTCTTGGTCAAAGTCTTTGTCTTCGGCGGAGAGGCTCGGGACTCTGGCTGCTTAGCGGCCACACGCCGAAGTGCTCGTTGTGCCCGCGGCGTAGAGCCCTGCGTGGCATCCTCCTCGCCATCCCCGTCACTCGGCTCGTCGTCCAGGTCCGCCATACGGGCGAGACACTCCTCCAACGAGCGATTGTAGCCCTGGACCTCGCCGCGGGGCCACTCCTCAGACGGAACGTCCGAGATGTACACAGCACGACCCTGCATAAAATATCGCCATAAATGACCACACAAGCATAAGTTTTTACAAAGATGCGCAATTCGCCACGTACCGCTGGTGGCGGATAGGCCGCAGTGTACGGCGTCTGCGGCTTCTTCGGCGCCATCTTCGCCGGATCAAAGTTGTGGAAGCACTTAGCCCCTCGAGCGGCCATCTCCGTCGCATCCACAGTATCCGTCCCCTCGCGGGACGGGTCCGCCAACCCCCGGTACTCATACATTAGGGTGGGCCTCTCCTTACACGGCTGCACCTGACGCTGCCACCACATCACGGCCACCATGACGCCGTGCACGCGCTCCCTATTCACGAGCGGCAGCAGCTCGTTCACCTGCTCCATCTCCGTAACATTGGGCCTCGCCGCCCACTTCACATTCGGCTTCGGCACCAACGCCACGTCCTTGGGGACCGGCCTCCCCTCCGGGTTCTGCCTCATGTAGAACCATTTGTCGAACCAATTCTTCATGGAGGTAGAGTGGGGGATGGTCACCCATTGGGATTTTATCCCATCCCGCAGCACAATGTAGCAGCCCCCAACTATTTGGGACCCACCGGTGCCTTCCCTTTCTTCTTCAAATAATAAAAATGGCGAAACGGGTTGAAGTTCGGCCGAATGCCGATAAACGCTTCGCAAATAGCGATGAACTCCGGCGGCGTCGGGATGGAGATCGGATGGAGGTTGCATAGAGACCAGTGGCGGCACAAATCGCGGACGAACGGATGCACAGGTGACCCCAATCCCCGCACGAAATAATCTTCCAAAACCACAATCTCTCCCTCGCGGGGAAGCGGAGACCGCTCACCTGACGGCGGCGCTCGCCAGATCTGGCTCTCCTCCGGCGGCGGCAGGCCTCGCTCCACCAGCTTCAGCAGTGACTCCCTCGTCGTCTTCGACGGGCCCCAGTGCTCCGCCATGAGCTTCCGCCTCGCCGCCTCCGATAGCTGCAACTGCCCGCCCGCCATCTCCGGTCTGCTCCGCCTCCCTCTCCGATGCGCGCTCCGGCCCGCTGCCGTGTGTCTGCGGCTCGGCTAGAAGGGCGACGGCGGATTGCAGGGCGGCGGGATTGCGTGCGCGGTGGGGGCGGGAGGTTAGGGTTTGAGGAGAGAATGGTGTGCTAGAGCGAGAAGAAGAAGACGGGAGTGGAACCGCTTGGAAATGCAGAGAGAGGACTGAGCGGCGGCGGCCGTCTCTACCCTTTTTATACGAATCGGCGGTCCCCGCATGAGACCTAGGGTTGACTCCACTCGGGTCATTTTCTAAATGGGCCGACACAGGTGGGCCTTCATATTTTATCTCCAGGCTTGTTACTTTATTCGGCAAAGAACCGAGCGATGGACTCGCCCTACTTTTGGCGGCTCCATCCAACCGTTTTGCGACGCACGTGCGCGCAAAGCTGGTTCTTGCCTTTTTAACCATCGCCCACGCGTGATTTTTTCCACGTGCCACAATTTTTTCTCCGACCACTGTTGACCTAGTTCACCAGCAATATGCTGGGGACTGAGTACAAAAGGCACAGCTTTTTTATCTCTCCTAATAAAGTTAGGATGGTTCAACACATACCTCTAGACACATGGTAACAGAGGGCTCGGCCGACCAGCAAAGCTCCGGTCAGAGTAATGATTAAGTCATTTTCCTCTCCTTCACTTTTCGGCAAACTACCATGTTTTCTGGAATGATGCAAAGCATCGACCCGGGACACGGCAGCCCGTGGTCCATTATGAGGCTCTTGTGCTTAGCACGGGCCCGCTGCGACCGCGTATTACGCAAGGGTACATCAAAGGTGTATCAATTTTCCACCTAGTTAGCCTTTGACACAGCCAAGGGTTGGAACTTCACGGTTGCAACCGTGTTCCCCATGATAAAGTCATGGAGCTAGCGATGGGTATGTTTTCCTTTTTCGACACATGGCACTTGGGGTTTGGCCGATACGCAAAGCTACCCTTCATTCTATCGACAATGTCGGTTTTCCCTGCTTCCCTATCTTATGTACTCGGGCCATGTTCACTAGACAACCGCAAATGTTGTATGTCTAGACACAACAAAGTTGTGGTCGATTTCCAATCTTCTATCACCCAAAACTGGTCGGCCAAGCCGCCATGCCTTCACTCAGGGCTGGTTAGCAGAGCTAATACAGTCTATTCTCCAGTACTGGGGACTGGTCGACCAAGTTGCCATTTCGTTGCTGGGGACTGCCGGTAGAGCTCCCACAGTCCCATCCCCATTGCTGGGGACTGGTCGGCCAAGCCGCCATTTTATCACTCAGGGCTGGTTAGCAGAACTAATATAGTCTATTCTCCGGGGGGGGACCTGGTCGGCCAAGCCGCCATTTTATAGCCGGGGACGGTTAGCGAGTTGTCACAATCCCATCCCCATCTCCAAAGCACCACAAACGGGTCGGCATAGCCACCGTCATGAATTCGGTACAACAAGGCTCTCTCTAGATCCTGATACAACTTGTTCCACACCTTATATCAGGCTCGGGGACTACGTGGGCCCATGTCACTTTGCAGTGACTTGGGCTAATTCTTATGCAGCATTCCACGATGGTGTGATTGTTTCTCTACGATCCAAGAAAAATCTTTTTCTTTCGATCAGTGGGCCCACGTCATGAGATGATCGGTAAATTTTTCTTTTCGCACAAAAAGAGCAACATGCATCTTTCGCTCAAAGCGGCGTGCGAAGCTCAAAGAGCCCGACCGGCTTGCCGGTCGAGCGCACGCAAGTCTTCAAATGCCTCAAGACACATGATGCTCGGGGACTAGCCGTGGGGGTATAAACCCCTATACCCGCACGGCCCGACTTTAGGCCTGCTCGGACGAGATCCTTGGCCCAAGAGCACAAGGCCGACCGGGGCCCAAGTCTGGTCGGCTACCTTGGAAGACAAGGAAGGAAGAGCGAGCTAATTGGCGTTGCCGGTCGGCGGTGAAGATATCGATCACAAGAGATCGATCGGATAAAAGTTGTTACCTTATATGTACATTTGTACCGGAAATATCGGGCTTGTAATCCCGCTCCCCCACTATATAAGGCGAGCAGGACACCCTCCCAAAACATCATCTCCACATTAATATACAGACTCGATCAAGAGCATAGGACGTAGGGTATTACACGTATCATGGCCCGAACCTGTATAAATACAGCGTCTTGCGCCCCTTGATTACATCTTGTTCGTCATCTAGCGTGCCTTACCGATCAATCTACTACCTTAGGCATACCCTAGGTAGACTGCCGCCGATATTTTGTCGACACCCACTCAAGGTTGGTTTGCTTCCACCACTTTCCTGCATGACTCCCACGTGTCCTACACCGAGAGACGTCCATTCAAGTCAGTGGGAAGGTCGGTTTGATCCAACGGAGCATGGCGGAGAGCACACGGTTCGCTGACGTGGCGCTGGAGTAACCCCTACTCCACCTCCACTATAAATACCCCCCTAGTCCCTCATTGTAAAGTGTCCCCAAGTAGTTCACAATAGTGTTCTCAAGCTCAAGCTCTCTTGGTAGATCAAGAGTAGTGTAGTCTCGTGCAGGTGGGAGTTAGAGTCGAGTCGAGCGAAGCTCGGGTCTCCGAGTCATCTTCTCGGAGAATCTGGTATAGCTCTTGTACCTTTGCTTTCGAAGTACTTTTCTTATATTAATATAGTCTTGCTTTACTTTATTAAGTCTTTACTTTAAGTACTTTACTTTCAGTATTTACTTAGTGCATTGCTATACTAGTGTAGTAGTGTTGTGTCTTAGTCTCATTAGTGTAGAGTCTGAACTAGTTTAGTGTCTAGATTCTTTGTGTGTGTTTCACTACCAACTGGGGCCGAGGTTACTTACGTGGTAGCCGGAGTCTTAAGACTAGATTAGGCGAGGTGCTTAGGCTAGTGCTTAATAGTGGATGCACCCTATCGTTGATTGGTATATCCATTCACTTTCCGACGTATATTAGCGGGGACGGTTGTGACAGAACGCAGACCCCCAGTTGGCTCTATTTGCGTCAGGGATAGGCAGCAGGGCATCCATAAGCCAAAGGTCTGCTGGAACAGGGGATGAACCCTCCTGTTTGTCAGCCGACTTCCCCTATCACACAGATTGTCTAGGCATTAGTTTAGTTGAGTCATTACACTAGTAAGAATATAACACAGGAGTATAGTTAGATACATAGGAGTCCTTAATCACTCGTTGTCCTCCCACCTAGCTAGCTACCTACTAGTTACCTTTAGTCTATCACTCATATCAACACTTACCCCTTTATCAATATCAATAGCTTAGATTGAGTAGAACCACCACGGGTATCCATCACCCATTTGCTAGAGAGTCTTAACCCGCTTCCCGTGAGCGAACTACAAATTCGACACCGGAATACTCACCCGGTTGAAGTGCTACAGCGGTACCTGTGCGCTTGCAGAGTTACCCTTGGTCAGACTTACATTATCACTAGAATCTAGCTTTGCTTAGTATTCTTCGGCTTCCGCCGGAGGAGGAATTGTGACACCCTCTCTCTGGTGGTAGTTCGGGTTTGCAGTAGGCTTAGCTACCAGACGCCAGTCGTATTTATCTTTACTCTAGTCGGTGTGCGCTAAGAAGTGTCGACAGGCATTTCTGACGCCGTTGCCGGGGAACTAGTATCTTTATCTATTTCTAGTGATTGCGCTAAGATCTGCCAATAATCACCAACTCATCTCGTTTTTTTCTTTTTTGTATCTCTTTTCGCCATACGCTAAAGTTGTAACCTGACCCCTTAAAGGCTATAAAAGGATAGGCTGGGCTCACCACCAAGGCATCAAACTAAGTCTGATCATATCAGAACACACACACACACACAAAAGCTTGGAATCCCCTCCTTCTCTCGAATCCTTGTAACACCTACATAAGCACTTCGGTGCAAAGCAACATAAGCCACACACTCGTTGAACGTAGGGATCATTCTGCTCAAACCAGTATAAACCTTTGTGTCCGCCTTGCATACCATTGTAGCTTAGATACGCAAATACAAATTCACTCGTCGCTCTGCCTAAACCTACCCTCAGTTTTAAACACTGACAATCGGCTTGCTGGATGTATTATTAGCCTTGCTCTTAGACAGTTAGACTTATGATCGGTGCTGCTATAGAACAAGTCAAAGCTATTGTAGCTTTGTATAACAAAACTACATCTATATCTGCTTGAGGAAATATAAATAGTTGTACATCCATTTCTATTTTGACATAGTTGTATAACAAGTGCAGCTTTATTCAAATTTAGCTAGCTCAATAACGCTAGTTGTTCTGCTAATGCTGATAACAGAGCCAAGTATACAGATGAGGCCATGCTGGAATTTGGCACTGCTTATTCTTCTATACTGTTGCAAAGAATATTATAAAAGAAAAGCAATGATACAAGATAGCCATCATGTTCCAACCTAATTATGCAACATCGGCGTAAAAATCATGGAGTGTCATCCTAGCGGCTATTGGAATCCGAACTGTCTTTTGGTCCTTGTACCATGTAAGACTGCCAAATGTGTAGTCTCCTTGTTGCTTCCACATGGGTGATAGCTTCACTTGAAACGTCTGAACTTTGTTTGTAGAATTGAACACGAGGATAGAAGGTTCAACGTCCATCCTAACTCCAGGTGGACTCTGGATCGTAGCATGGTAAACTGCATCAACCTCACCAACATTTGTTACTGTCCTTGATACGGTGATTGGATTCCTCAAGTCTGGAATAGAGATGGACGGCAGGTTCAAGTGATAGCCTGGTACCAATGTTTTGTTGCATCTTGCATCTGTCCTACTGATGGCACAGCCAAAGAACTTCTTGTAATCGCTTGGATCAGTGTCATAAATCAAGCCAGGATCAGCTGCCTTATTAGGGTTAATGTTTCCGCCTCCGTAGTCAAATGGGTCAGCAACCTTTCGGGGCAACCCTTCAGCCAGTATCGGTATGCCGTGTTCATCAGTTACAGATGCTTCATCATGCAAAATGAACAGAGTTAAGAAAGATGTAACATTGCCTAGTCATAATGTTCAATAGTTATTTACTCGGTTGACTAGATTACCTGTGGTGACGATAGCTGATTTTAGCGCAGCAGGTGACCATTGTGGATGTAGAGCTTTCAGCAGGGCGATGATGCCAGCTACGTGTGGCGTAGCCATCGATGTCCCTGACATAGGTTTGTAGGTATCTCCGACTGCTGCTAAGATGTTGGCTCCTGGTGCTGCGATGTCAGGCTGTCAAGGAAGCATGACTTCAGTGTGATGGCTTCCTAATAGTTACTGTATAGAAAGTAATAGTAATGTTTTCCTCTAGGTACCTTGATAATATCAGCATAGTAGATTGATGGACCTCTAGAGGAGAATGCTGCAACTTTGGGAGCCAGTAACTCTTTGCTCGTAAAGGTGCGCGCTGGTTCAATCTTTGCCACCGGAGAGCTGTTTTAAAACAGTCCAAAGTTTATCTAAGAGAGGGATATTCGCGAAAATCTGACAGGACTCAGATACTATTAGTAAAGAACAGGAATTGATCGAGAGTGTTGTACCTCGTGTCCATTTCGTATTGTCAAATCTGGTAGCCGGTGTGAAGATCCACAACTACACAGGCAATGATGCCCTCACATGCTGTAATATCTAGAAGGTCCGTCGTATGCTGGGCAAAAATAAGACCAGAGCCCCCACCAGCAATGACGTTAAGCGCTGCCGTTGCAAAATCCAAACCACGAGCTAGCGATTGTTGTGGATTATTTAGATTGCATAGCACGATTTTTCCTTTCAAATCCGTTCCATTCAGAGCATCCGCCGTGCAGCTAACCACAGAAAGCGCAAATCGACACATTATTATTAGCGGAAAAAATCAAGAGTGGTAAAGTAAACTTAATTCTGAACTTACCGGTCTGGAACTACTAGACTTCTGAAAATGCTCCTGGATGAGTTCTTCTGTTGGTAATAGAAGGATTGTCCCTGCAAAATTGGTAGATTTCACCCAAGATCAGTCATTAACTCAATTAATACTACTAAATCTCAAATAAAGAAGTACTTAGTAGTAGATTAGTGATTCTTCAGAGCCTGTACCGCTATCTGTTTCTTGTTTCCCAGCGTGATCACCGTTGGAAACGACCGGTCAATCTTACTGGCAGCCACAGTAATGACCCACGGGGCAGTATTCGCAACGGTCTGTGGTCTTGGACCATCGTTCCCGCCTCCGTACACGACGGTGATCCCCTTCTGAACCGCGTGCAGGGCGCCGAACGAGTAGTCATCGAAGCCACCAAGGGACAGCGAGAGCACATCCACCCCATCGTGTATCGCGTCGTCGATAGCCGCAAGCATGGTGGCGCTGTTGCCACGATTTTGCCACAATGACTTGTACACCGCAATGCGGGCCCGAGGCGCGCCGCCACGCGCATCGCCAGCGGCAAGACCGTGGAAGCTGGCTCCCTTTACGATGGAGCCTGCCGCAGTGGAGGCCGTGTGTGTGCCGTGGCCGTGTGCGTCCCGGGCCGAGAGGTACTCAGCCTTTAGGGTTGCTTCGTCGATTCCAACGCTGTAAAACCGTGCCCCAATGATCTTGCGGTTACAGTTGCTGCTATTCCATCCCTGCCCGACGTCGCACTTTCCTTTCCACCTTGACGGCACCGGCCCATACCCTTCGTCGCTGAAGCTTCTCGACTCCGGCCAGATACCTGAGGTAATTGTAATTCACAAAGATTTGTTTCAGTTCGAACAAAACCAGTTAATTCAGGTTAATTGCAATAAAAATGCATACTAACCGGTGTCAACAACCCCGATGATTATATCCTCCCCTTGGTTGCTTTTACGGAGCAGCTCACTGGGCATCTGGTAGTTCAGGCTAAGGAAGTCCCAGCTACGAGTAGTGGCGGCAGTGCAGGTTCTGCTAGGTTGGACACTAATTACTTCCGGAAACTCTGTAAATTTCAATATATTACATGAATCATTTATTAGTTGACAAAGCCATAAAGGCAAAGGCTAGTTTTGCCAGATACTACATACTAACTTTGTTGTTATTTTTGTCAATGAAGGCAATACCTGCAAGCCGTTCAGCTTGATCTTCAGTAAGCATTGCAGCGAAGTCTGAGAAGCCGTGCTTGTAGTTGTGGGTCATGGAGGCCAGAGAATCTTCCTTACTAATAATTGATTCAGCACACACAGAGTGATAACCTCTTAGCTAAGATGCAATGCCAAGTAATTTGGGAAAATTATGGTGCGTGGTAGTACTATGAAAAGAGATGATGTGTATAGCTCAGGAATTATATTTTAGAAAATATATATGATGCCTATTATTTAATTAGTTTGATTAAGATTCAGTCACAACCCATGTATGCAAATGGACTTGGCTTGACTTTTAAATAATATACAGTATGCAGACAGTAGACTAATAATTTCCATTTGATACTCCATTCTAACCCAAAATTATAGTCCACTAATTAGAATATTGCGTGCTATATAATATAGCACTTGGCTAATAATATTAGAGCCTATTTGCTCCGGCTGCTCCGGCTCCGGTTAGTGCAGCACAACGAGCCTTCGGAGCCTGCAAACCGCAGGTCAGGCTCCATCAGTTTTGCAGCGTAGTTTTGAGAGAGTCGGCGCCCTTACAGGCATCAAGCGCCTGGAGCCGCGTCTAAAACTGCGTTAATATGTACTATAAATCTGTAATGTACTATTGTTTCTCATTAAAAGACTGTGTGCGCACGAGCATGCATGTGTTATTGTACAATTTATATTAAAATTAACTTCATATTTTGTAAGAAGCATAATAATCTCCACGTACCTTCCAAGAATAGTGGCGAGTAGGTCATGGTGTGAAGCAATGACATCATTGGGGTGTTCATGTTTCACATCGCCTAGGTATACGATGTAAAGCTACACAAACGTAATATATACAGACCGGATCAGAAAAAAAAAATGGATTTTAGAAACTTACTAGTACTCCATTTTGCTAGCCAATCATATACATGCATCAGTTGCTTACCCTGCTACGAGATCCTCCTTGCAGCCCCAATGACAGTGTGCAAAAGCAAAGCAGTAGCGCCAAAGCTACAGAGGCATGCGTGGAAGAATGTAACCCCATCTGTATGTTGTTTGTGTGCGATGTTGAACTGCTGCTCATCGTGCTGATATAGCCATGTATTTATAGGCGTGTGTATGAATAAATTAATGCCCCAGAAATACTACGGAAAACACACGTGTGAAATTTGTTTATATGTAAGAGGCGTGTTCGTGGATGGTGTCTGGTTTGAGCTGGCCAACGTAGGAAAGGGAAACAAGGGACTAGGGACGGGGGCAGGTGAGGAGGTGGCGGCTAGGTTCATCGCGTTAACAAAGAGCGAGCCGTGGATTAATAATATCTTATGACTAATTTATCCCAGCCCATACCCGCTACGCAATAATCCTGCCGCGGATTATCTAACTAATTCTTCCTGCAAAAGATCTTATGACTAATTCATCTCCGGTCAACAATGCTACGCGATGAACCTGCCATGGATTATCACTGTTATAAAATTGATTTTCAGCACTGTTTTTTATGGAGTGACTCAATTTTTGACCGCATCTATTGACATTCAAAACAAATTGTCTTTAAAAATGCATTGTAGTGGCGACTCTATTTTCATCTGCCTTTAAAAGTTGATTTTTAGAGACAATTATATTTTCAGTTGCCTCTACAAATGCCCCTATTTACATAGACGTTCTATTTTCTAGTCACCTCTAGAAATAGAGCCACCTCTAGAAATAGAAGCTGCATAGTAAAATTTAAAGTTTTCAAGAATGGAGAAACAACTAAAAGTATTTATAGATCTTGAAGAGTTATACAACTTTGTAGTTGACAATCTTTTTATTTGAAATCATTTATGAAAAGAATATTAGGTTTGAATTTCTTACATTTGAAAATTCAAATTTTGAAAAGACTTCGGATCAAGGAATCGTCAAATAGAGTTCATTGGCCCTAAAAATGTTTCGCTTCCTCTCTTGGCCCTCTCCTAGTTTCGAAAACTTACATATTTGACCTAAAAAATTATTTTAATTCTTCGTATGGCCCTTTGGTTAGTTTGGTGTTGAGTCGAAGGCACATGGATGAGAAATAAATCAGTGCAATGTTCAGTTTATGTGTTTTTTAAATATAAACAAAACAATATTCCGCAAGGTCTAACATTTATATTTTCGTAATAACTTCATAAAATAAGAAATATGTTATTTTTAAAATGAAAGCAGTATTCGCACACATCAATCAATCAGATATAGATCGATACACAAATACATCACAATTGGATTACTATGGGTGCGGAGACTGAACCGCAGCAGCCCCGGCAAAGAGCTCGCCGTACATCGAGTATATTGGCACATGTCGATCAATCAAGGATAATTAAAGTACGTACACTCAACAAACGCTTAGCAGCCAGGAAACGCACCCTTAGCAGTCAGGAATCGGGAACGTGCCCACGTTCCACGTGCCAGTGATTCAAGTCTTGATATGTGTCAGCTCAAAGTTCTTTAATTGTAAGTGAATATCTAATATTTTGTTCAGTTTCCAATAAATTCATTGAAATGTCAGAGGTTATATATTTGCGTGCATAAAAGCTCCTAACAAAGAAGAAATCCGTTGTGTATTTTTTCTTGTGTGAAAAGTAGAAACCCGATAGGTCTTGATTATTTATATCTGAGTTTTTGATAGTGCTCCAAGCCATAGATGTGAATCGGAATGAAAACTCATTTTGTTTCTGAAGAAGGTGGTTGATGATTATGTTTCCATGGAGATTGTCGAAGAAAAGCTGAGACAACTAGATACGAGTTGCATCCTGGATTGCCAAGGGAACCAACAAGTGTAATCTCAGGTGGGTGATTCACCCCCACCCCACCCCTATCAAAACAAAAAATGGTTGAGTGCCACAAGCATACAAAGAAATGGTGCTCACAGGTTATTGTGTGATCTACTGTTGTCAGGATGGAAGCCTTTTGCCATTTGTTATATCAGAGTCCTACGCGTAATAAATTCCTATGATCTGAACGTGTGTTTAGATAACATTTTTTTGAATCCTCCTTGAAGTTAATTGTCTATCAGCGCAATGGTTGTGTAATGTGAAACATGTGAGGCTGCTAAACACTTTATTTTTCGCGAGCAGGCGTCATGCCCGAGGCTGCTAAACACTTAGATTTTAGGTTTTGTGTATCTGCAAATGCTACTAGGTGAACAAACATTGGAGAAGGCATGAAGAAACAATAGCACCTGAAATTTAGATTTTCTAAGCAAGAATTCAGGGCTGATGAATGTAAGCAAAACTTTACTTCTCAGGCTATTTAAATTTAACAAAAGCACACCTGTCCATGCTGAAACTTAGCAATTTGAATGGGCATGATATTGTTCCTGGTATGATAGTGTGTTTTTTCGTAGCAACATATGGGTATTTAGCTAGTGGTAAAATAAAATAACACAACAAAATGAACCACACATTCGTTGCCCTACTTGCATTTCTACCTGTGCGAGCCTACGGCCGCTTGCACCGCGAAGGACATCGTATAATCTTCTTCTTCCTTTTTAACTTGACACAGTATAATCTTGATTGCTTTCTCCTCGCGGGATGAGATGATGAAACCAAAGGGGACAATATGGTCGTCACACAGTTACGCTGACGTGGTAGCCACTAGCCAGCTATCGCTCTACTACAGTGGAATACTTCGTCCATATTCCTTCCTTCAAATCATGGTCCAAAACATATCCACGCCGATCCAAGCGACTGAGAGAAGATGCATGGTACAGGCTTCCCACTCTCCTCTCACCCCGCACCCTCACCCTCACGCATGCCCTCCTGGGTCCAGGGATCGAATCCCGCGAGCAACTAAGAAAAGAAAAAAAAAAAACAACGTTGAACGCACGGGAGCCAGATGAAACATGCTGCCCGCCGCCGCCGTAGATCGCCGATGGGGTACGAACGAGGCCGGCAAGCGGCAACGGCATCACGTGGGCTGAGCGGTGGCGGCAGCACGTGTGGCTGATGAGCGACGGTGGCCACTCGCAGGCACCGAGGTTGATCCTAATCTCTCTGGTTCTTTTCTTACTTCCTGGATCCCATTCGATTCAGACTGTTCTCGGTAATTGTCCTGATGAACTAAGCAAATATATTATCAAGAAGACCACCACTATTGATTAAATACCCTATTTTTGCTTCCTGGATACCATTCGATTCAGTCTGTTCTCAATTTGTTATTGTCCTGATGATCTAAGCAAATATATTATCAAGAAAACCACCACTTTTGATTAAATAGTAAGATCGATGCCTACAGTTGGGCAATCGTCAATTTGGATGGGAGATGAAAATGGGATTCATGTCTGAACTTCCAAATTTATTTCTTCCTTTAGCTTTGATCCGTCGAATTTCTTGCACGTCGACTGGTTTCGCCGCCATTGGCTAGGCCCTGCACGCGGCTTTGGCGTAGCTTGGATCGTGAGCGGAACCCGCACCTGAACGCCTACGTTTGGCCGCCACTGCATCTTGACCTAGCAGCGAACAAGTACGTGCTCTGCATCTGCGCGCACGACGGCACCCTTTGGTTGCTATATTTTCTGAACCCTACAGCTCTGCCTGCATGATGCTTCGCAGAAAGGAGGCAAGTTGAGCCTAACTGCATCAGGTTCAGTGATTTTCTCTTGTTTTTTTTCGAGGTCTGATTTCCCATTTGTTGCTTGACATGGATACGAATTGTTATTTCTGTAATATAGAACTGTCTCATTCCAACACAACATAAGTGTCACTTCGTTGTGTTCTAATTCTATATCTGCATATGTACTTACTTGAGTTCTAACTTTAAAAATGTGTTTAAGAAGTATCTTGCATGGTTCCTGCAACAGTAGCATGGTAACTGATTAGTAGTGCCTGGAAAGTGGAAATTAAAGTGTGCTGTTAGGTAGAAATGGGAATTGGTATATTTTGTGATCTCTGGTGATTATTAGTTGTGGTGATTATTAGTTGTGTTTTCAGTAGGGATTGAGCAATAATGATTATTGTCTTATAAGCTAAGTTTCACTTGACCTGAAATGTGTCATCGGTTTACTCCTATGCGTCGATTATGCCAACACTGATGCTATACACCATTTTAAGTTAAAAGAAATAATACCTTGGTTAGAATAAGATGAAGGTGTGGGATAGATATCTGATTTTCTGTCTGAACTAGGCTTCAATTCTTGGAGCAAGCTCTAATAGCAAATCATTTCTCTAAGTCCATAAGAATAGTTAAATTATTTTCGAGTTTGAGAACTTGTCCAGATCTAAAGATGTTGCATAGAAAAAGCTACAGATACTTTTTTCAGTCCTCAGGCTTAAGATGGTTCAGAAGGGCATCTTCAGAAAACCAGTTTCCTCATGCTTAAGATGGTTCAGAATCAGAAGGGCATCTTCAGACAATCAGTGAAAGCACCAACATGTGAAGCCAACACTAATTATAATCTGGAGCTATGTATATGTTCAAGAAATCGCGTAGGTGCATTTCTATTTGTTGTCAATATGGACTGTATTCATGTCGGTTTCAGTACCATGCTGCATCTGCTAGGGTTGCTGATAAGTGATGGAGGCGAGGCGTGTGGCCGTGATTGGAAGTTGGAGCTGCTCTTCGTGGGGTGCTTGAGCCTCGCAACGATGACCAGCTGCGATGGTTTGCTTTGGGCTCGTCGGTGGGTGGTTTGTGTGTGGTTTGCCATGGGAAGTCGGAACTTCGCGTCTTCAACCATGCTCGGCAACCATGATCCATGGTATTGTCACTACAGGAATCTGGTAATTTGCCGGTGCTGAAAACACCCAGCAAAGGCTATTTTGCACCCAACAAAGCCTTTGCCGGGAGCTGCACCCGGCAAAGAGCCCCGGCAAAAAATGACCCGGGCAAAGAAGTCTTTGTCGGGACCTTTTATCGGGCACTCGGCAAAGAAAAGCGGCTATCACGGCCCGGCGCCGTCGGCCGTTTTTGCCGGGTGCCACATCGAGGCACCCAACAAAGTTTTCTTTTTTTGAATTTCCTTGTCGGGTGCCATGTCGAAAGGCTCCCGGCAAAGTTTTATTGTGCTCAACATGGTTGCGTGGGTTGGTTAGCCGCTCGGGTGATCTTATTGGCATCCCATTGGCTAACCCTCTTGTAAACAAATTCTTTCGCCTTAACCAAGCCACAGAGCTCTTGCCTTTGTTTTTTAAATAATATATAATCTCTGACTGTGAAGATAGCAACATAATGCTTGCTTGGGGGTTAATGCCAAAAGTTTCATGCAATGTCTTGTCATTAGCAAAACACTAAATTTCCGGTACTCAAGTTCAGTGCTATGGAATTTTTTTTGGCAAAACACAATTTGCTAAGCACTTCAAATTTGGTAGAATGAACTCTAAGCATGTCCAATATACTATGGAAAGAAATATCATCATTAGATTGTTTTTATGTGCATCCCTAAAAATAAAACCGTGGCGTTAGCACGGGTATTTGGTAACTGATCGCGGCCCGGCTAAGATAACAGTATATGTCAGGACCCGTTTAGGTGCCTTTGGAGAGGACAGCCCATATTAATTCATGCTTTTCTATCTCCAACAATCTCCTCGGCCCAGGATCAGCAGCCCGGATGCCGCGGGCCAAGGGGGAAACGTCGGATTTTACCTGTCTCGAGCTGAAACGGTCCGGCCCAACAGTTCCGTCAAATTTGAATTTCTTTCACTGTTGTTGTTGCGCTAGCATTCTGAATCTAAAGAGACTAGAACGGCAAGCGCCGCGGTGCTGGGCGGTATCCACGTTACTAAATTTTTTCTACCGGCCGATGTGAATCCGATGGTGTCCAATGCGCTCTCGACATGTACGGTCAACTTCGCTGCTGATGATGGATGATTGGTTGGGCCAAAATATCTCTCCAAGCTCCGTCCTCCTTTCTCCACCACTCCTCTACTCTTTGCCTCTCCCGATCCAGCGGCCGAGAGCCCACGCCCGCGCTCGCGGCGGGGCTCGCCCCCTAACCGGGCGGCGCGGCCGGCGAGACGCCTCCGCCCCCGGCGCTGCGCCGGCGGCGGGCCCGCCCCTAACCGGGCGGTGCAGGCGGCGCAGGGCGAGCACCGCCCGCATGGTCCGGCGACGGCGGCTCGGCAGCCTCGGGCGAGGGATGCCTGGCTCGGCCCGGCGCAGCGGCGCGAAGGGCCTCGGCGCGGCAGCCCAGCGAGACGCGCTCTGGGGCGCCGGCGCGACGGGGCGGGACGAGCTCGACCCCGGCGGCCGCGGGAGCGCGGCGCGCGGTGGCGGCCGCAGGAGCGGCGAGCACGTGGCTCTCTTGCTCCCTCCTCTCGCTCCGGCTCGTGCGAGGCGAGGGCGGTGGCACAGCCGCCAAGGCGAGGTCACCCCAGCGTGGCGATGCGGCGCGTGAGTGGGGCGCCCTAGAACGCAGCGACGTAAGTGAAGGTAGTCTCCCCGCTCCTCCTCCCTTTCCCTCCCTCCGCCGGTGCCCGCATTTTCTTTGGTGGGTCAACCAGGCCTCCATGGCTGGATCCGGGCCATTCCCCCACGAAGTCTCGTAGAGCACCGAGCGTGAAGCTTTGTGGGACTCCATGGTCGGATCCAGTTTCTCCATGGACGGATCAGTCACTCCTCCCACGCATGGGACGCCGTCTTGGGTGAAGAGTTGCCCGTGCCCTGCGGCCCAGCTGCATGATGGGCACCCAGGTTTGCTATGCGTTGGCTAAGTCTCTCTTTTTTTATATATATTTTACGTGGCACCATAATTTTCTGGGTGGAATTATGGTAATTTCCCCAAATTATTTATGAGCAGCCTAGGATCTCCTTAAGATTGGTCAAAGTTATTTGTGGCCAAAGATACTATTGACCAACGACCAGTTTTTGGATTTAAAATACTACAGATGTTAATTTGCCTTGTAGAACTTAATGGAGAAACTATGTACATGCATATATTAATTGGTCTTGTAGAACTGAATTGAGAAATTATGTACACGCATGGACGTACAACATTGTTGAATTGTTATGGCAAATAGATTTATGGATTGAAGAGTATACAGTGCAAGAATGTATCCATGGGGTTTTCAAAATATGTTTTCTATAATTTAGCATTACTATTCAGTATGTCTACTGCCTTTCTGTAGATAAACTGAAGCTTGTATTGTTATTCCATATGTCCAATATTTTTTGCCAACATGAAATTAGAAACTTTGTTGTATTTGTTTGCTTTTATACATGTGCGCAATGTCTGATGGAATCATGGTGTCAGGGAGTTGCTTACATTTCTTATCCCTTGCAGATTTTCCTCATTCTGACTGAAGCTTTCTTAGGCACCATGGGGCTTCATGTATTGCAATGGTTAGTGACTCGGTGCCCTATTATGTTCTTAGGGATCATGAGATTTGGTGTGTGGAGTAGGATGTGGTGATTTCTGATTTTTTTGAGTTCGAATTTGTGACGACAGGTTTTGTACCAAAAAGTATGACATTATTGATGAGCGACGACAGTGCAGGATGGGGATTCTTAAAGTTTCGTCGGGTGCTAAAATTTTGAAGCTCATAGCTGAACCTGAAATTTATGCTTACATTGCTTCTACCAATACTCCAATCATTTTTACTTGGTTTTCATGGTATATGCATATAAGTTGCTGAGATGATTCTGGAGGGCTTTCCAGTGGTTAAATAAAAATCCTAAATGAAAGGTGTCAGATTCTCTCCGGTTATTGTATTAGTAAGTTTGTCTTGTGCCTCTTGGTTAGTATACTTAGTTAGCTCAAGAATAGACTGTGTGCCTTGTGCATTGATAAGAATAGACTGATGAGGCTTCACAATAGAATGCCCAAGTTACTTAAAAACCTCTCATTCTAGATGAAAACACAATTACTTGCCGTACTTTATAATGGGTTAATCTATGACTACCTTTTGTAGTGTGGAGCTAAAGCAAAATGTGTTATGGCTTTTGAAAACAGGGTAGTGAAAGTCCTAGAATGAAAGTTGTGTGCTTCGTGGATTCAAATTGCATTTTGATGTTGCTTCGTTTTTACTTAATTAGCTCCGTGTGTCCACATAGAGTTGTAGAGTAATTAAAAAGATGCTATGAAGAATGTATCCTCTGTATATAATCTTTCAGCTTTTGCTATGATCCATTTTTTCTCTCGTACAATGCTCTAGCTCGTAGTTATGCTATCAAAGAGTAAGTGCTACGAAAAGCGTAGACACCTAGCGCTTACGTAAGTAAATGTTATGAGCTGTAAATAGTTGGATAAATAATCTTTGTTTGCCGAGTTCAATCTTGGATTTTATAAATGAAAATATTTCAAGGTTCCATTTACGAAACCTCATGAAGTCATGATTAATCATGGATAGAAAAAACTTGGTTGTATGACCGGCGGTTATGGCTTATGCCATGCATGTTTAAATCTCTTGTTTTGGATGCAAGATGATAGTTTAAAGTCTAAACTCTTCCTTAGTTGTTGTTGTTGCAGAAAAAACCAAGTGGTTTTGAAGGCTTGGGCTGCATTTGAAGGAATTCGAGTAAAAGATTCTAACCATAATGTTTGCCATCAATTTATTTCACCCTACAAAAAATGTTTGTTAGTTCCGACACTGATTGAATTTGCAGTTATAAAAGTTGGCATTAGCTCTCCATCTATGCTTTAGATGAATCATATATCAAATGGAATTGTTGGAAAGAAAGCACATGTTTCTTAATATGTTCTGACCTACCAAATTCTAATGCTCAGTCTAGGTGAAAACGTTGTGCTTGATCGTCATGATACCATGGACATGTGCTTTATGCGCCAGATAGCGACTCCCTAATTATACGACTTTCCCTTTCAGGTTCCTCCTTTCCAAGTCGTAGGTATACTACTATCTGCAGCTACATAAACCTTAGATCATACTTCCATCAAGCGGAGACATTGAACTTTATTTTGATGATGATTTTGACGGTGTTCTTCCTGCTCGAGAGCTATGTGTCCGGTACTGATGGTTTGCCATATCCAAGCTGGAAACTTAATTACCGAGCTAACCTGAAAGCGGTAACCACTTTTCTTAGGAGATAGAGCGTCGTGTGTGTCAGGAGGCATGTACTCGTGTGTGGTCGCTTGGCGTTCTATCCTAGGATATATTATGTTGGATATATGTACTGTACTAAATTGAACATCTCGCAAGCCAGTTTATAAATCGGCTTATGTACTCAGTATTCGAATTTCAAGTATGTAGTAGGCACTCATCGAATTTTATCCATGCTAATTTGCAATAGATTGTAGCGTTTGCTATTTGTAAGTGCTCATGTGGTGCTACTGTATTTATGTTGCCCCTATCTTGTTCACTCAATAAGATACGATGCTCAACAGCTCATCATCAATTGGGTCGTCTTATGTGATCTAATATTCTTGCACCAAACTCAACAACAATGCACACGTGCGCGCGCATGGGTGCGCCCAAATCACTAGTGGTTTAAGATGTTCCTTTGAGATCTACACATGATAACGTCTTTAGATATGTCTAAACTGAAAATGTGCTTCAGCAATAGGATCGCAAGATATGGACAACCTTTTCGTTTCCAAATGCAAACGGATAAAGTAAATGGAGGTCAGCAGTATGTAAAAGCCTACTCCCGGTGCATACAAAGTTAGTCGTTGCTATTTTTGGTCCTACTACACTCTTTGCAAGGAATGATTAACAAATAAATCGTATTCACAAAAATCATATTCAACTTAGCTAGTTCCCTTCTCTAGTTCTACGCTAAAAGTAAAAGAGGAAAAATTTTCCACAATCAAACACAAGATAATTCCATGTCACACTTTCATACAAGAGTCCATATCATTCCCATAATTTGATCGCAAACTCAAGTTCACAAGCACAAATCGAGTACGCCCTGATTCAGTTACCATCTTGACGAGCCCAAGATAGCTTCAAACTAAGTAGAAAGCTACTGGTTAAGATAACCGGTACTACTAGTTATTCCCAATACCAAGGGATCCAGAATGCATTTAGGCCTGAGAACAAGGCCAGCACAGCAGCAAAATCATGAGATATCTCACCAAAAAACCATGCTTCTGTTTTAGTAATCTCCTTGATTTAGAAGTCCTTGCACTAGTAATTTGAGCTTTTTTATGCACTTGACATGCTAGGCCCTGGCCTCTCATCTGTAGATACTAGAGACAACACCATCTCCTGGCCCATCATCTGTATAGATCACAACACCATCTCCTGGCCCCTCAACTCCACTCACCACAACACCAGCTCCTGGTTCATCATCTGTAGTGACCACAACACTAGCTCCTCATCCCTTATCTGTGGAGACTGTTCTGATGCTGCATAAGAAACACAATTACAAACTATGAGGAATCGATGGTAACAATGAACATTGGATCTACACAAATCACACAAGGGCAATGAAGTTGCCTCTGATGGCCAACAAAACAGAGCTTACTTATTATCAATTTAATGGTCACATATCCGAAAACATCATTAAGATGAACTCAAACTAGTCCAAGATATGGGAATGCATTCCATTTGTATTTCTACAATGTTATCATGTAAAGTGACATTAGCATTCAGGAGGTGATTGAGGAACATATATCATTAAAGATTGGCATGAGGCTAATATCTAAACCGTAAAAGCTCGTGTAGGTAAAACCATTTATGTAGGTAATATATAGGTAACAGTAGGAACCCAAAAG